>CM053788.1:281929339-282189339 GCA_028749045.1 Cupressus sempervirens | reverse complement strand
GTGAGATACCTGGTAGAGATGAGCAGACATTGAACATTCATGACTTTGCTGAGAAAGAGTACCAGGCACAGTTAGATGCTTCATCACATGAGGTCAAGGCTGGTAGTACTTCACATGATTTTTCCAGCCAGCTCAAGGTGAACAAAGATAGTATTGTGACTTCATTATCTCATCATGACAGGTATGTAGAGTTAGTTGGTATTGGTCATATTACTCAGGTGAGGATTTTTCTTGAGTTACCAGTTGATTCTAGTTTACAGATATGGACTCAAGATTGTTATATTGGCATTTGGGATTCAGTTGACAGGAGATCTTTAACACTTTTTGGTAGCAGTGTTTGTTTGGATGCTATCATGGATTTGATCAGCAGATTGCACGGTGTTGTCTTTTCTTGTGCTAGCAGCTTGTCCAGTGTTGGTATTAGTTTTTATACACCCATGTTGGGCTTTGTTCATATATCTAGTCGACCATACTTGCTGGAATGTGTTGATGATATTTCATATTTGGCAGTGTGTATAGATGAGTCCCAAGATCATATTGGCATTGATGACATCCAGGAGGATGCAGTGGGCAGTTTTGAAGACTTAGTTTCCTTGGGTATAGAGGAGTTGGACAGCAATGCTAATGTTTTTGATACTCCGTATGTTGATATGAGCTTTAGATTTGATTCACAGGATATGGATGGTAATACTCTAGAGACTAGTAACTTTGAGGACACTCCTTCAGACAGTGCATCAAAGGAGGTTTGTAGGAGACAGTCAAGCCAGTGCCATCATGTGTCTAATCAGTTGAGAGTTAGTGACCAAGACATTGCTATCACTTGCCAACATTTCGATGCTGCTCATCAGTTGTTAGCAGTTTATGGATGGGGTTCTCCTACTAGTGATGAGCAGGGAGGAAGTTATCTTTCCTTGACAGAGATCCACTCTTTATGGGAGGCTATTTGGATTTTGAGACAAAATTATATGCAGTTGGTAGCCGACAGAGATTATCTTATGGAGTGGGGCAGTACAACATATGATGCATTGTTGGCCAAGGAAGATGAGGTGAGTGAGCTTACTGAGCAGCTTGAGGTGACTTCTGAGATTCTTGAGAGTACACAGTTGGCTTTCAAGGAGTCACAGTTTCATTTGGCTAAGGTGACCATGGAGTTAGAGCGACTACAGTCTTTACCTGATTCTATACAGTCACAAGCTATGGTGTTTGGTGATCCGAGGATGTCCATGGCCGAGATTGTCAGAGACAGTGGAGATGGGGATGCATCCATTCTTGATACTAACATTGGCATATCAGGTTCATTCCCACTAGAGTCAGGTTCAGTTGAGTTGGGTGTTGTAGCAGATTGTTGTATACCTGACAGGGTGGTGGCCTCTAGTATTGATGGCACAGAGACTAGAGATTTATCAAAGATCATGTGTGATGTTGGTGAGTCGACAGTTGGCATGGTTCTTGCTAGTAATACTACTCCCTTGGTGATATCTTCGGAGGTAGTAGTTAGTTCCAACATGGTTAATGATCAATTGCAGTTAGTTTCATCTAGATTACAGTCTGAGCCACTGACTGAGATTGGCACATTCTATCGGCATTACACTATGAGGTACGCTCATCAATCTACCTTTGATGACCATGTTGATGAGATAATGATACAAAGATGTACTTTGGTTCCTAGTGCTTATCATCAGTTATGGGGCAATTTGATGCCTCAAGATGAGAGTTGTGATGGGCATGACATGGTGATAGGTTCTGCAGTTGACAGCTTGATAATATGTGACTTAGAGCAGGAGTTTGGGAGTGATGCTTTAGTGGGTGTTATTATTGATTCTACTCCTTTGGCTATGACATCTCCTGACTTAGCTAGTGATCAGTCACAGTGGGTTGTATCACTTGTTCATGGTGAGCTGTTGACTGAGGTTGGTTTTTTTAATCAACATTATATTACAGGGTATGAACATCAGTTAGCATTTGATCCTTGTTTTGAGGAGTTGATGGCAGGAAAATTTGGTTTGGATTCCATTTCTTACACTTTATCTTGTAATGTCTTTTCACCATCAGCAGTGCATGGGAGTTATGGTTATGAGATAGTGGCCGGTGATTTGCAGAGTTGTGTTGACTGCAGGAGTTGTACAGTGTGTGGATTCTCCATACTTGGTACAGTTTCATTCGAGAGCATTCACCATTGTTGCAGAGTTGGATTGTACATTCCGTATAGGCCAGTGGGATGCGTTGATGGTATTTGCTATGTTGGTAGTTTGATTTGTCCACTTTACTTGGATTCTGATGTTCTAAAAGTTTGTGTCTCAGGGGTTTTTGACTATGGTAGTGGTGATTTTGGAGTTTTCTTGAGCTATAATTGTCAGTTTGATTATGGATTCCTCTTGGTCATATTGCAAAGGATATTGCAGGAGCCTGTGTTAATTGGTAGTAGTATAGTTCATGACTACATTTGGGATCCAGGTGGATTGATTGGTTTATTGTTCAGCCATTTCTTGAGGACAAGAAATGTTTGGGAGGGGAGGACTTGTCATGTCCCATTTTCAAATAATTAAAAAATAATAATCTTTGCTAAGGCAGGCAGGCCCAAGAAAGTGAAGTTTCGGAAAAAGGGGGTTAATCTTTGGAAACCGTTGGATTAATAAATGAAAATTATTATTAAAATATGTTTCATTAACCTCTCTTGGATGTGAGTTACAGTTATGCCCTCTTTTAAAGGGTTTTGGAGGCATTTTTGGGCACATTCCAGAACTTGATTTTTGCTGATTCTTTGTTATTCTTCAGAGGCTGCCAAACCTGTGGAGAAGGAGACCCAAGAACGGGAGTTTGCAGGTTTCCAGGGAGACCCAAGAACGGGAGTTTGCAGGTTTCCAGGAAGGCTAAGAATGGGAGTTTGAAGCCATTCCATGTGCATACTCATACAGAGTTTGCCTTTGTGCTGAACAGTGCAGATTTGTGAGTTTCCGGGTGTATTTTTGTAAGAGTTTGGTGTTTCCGGTTGAGTATTTCATATCAGTTTTGGTTGCTGCTGTATTTTATACTTTAAGCTGTTAAAATAGAGCTGAATATATATATTGGGACGTGATTAAACTTCTTAGATAGATTATTAGTGTTCTTGTGGTGTTTCCGGGCATATTTTGTGCTATTTCGGGAGCCCGATGAGCATAGTTTTGGTCCTACATTTTCGAGCTCTTGTGTAAAGGCTATACGGATCTGGAAATGTCAATTTGTAGGCTGTTATGCTGCTGAAATTTCTGTAAAAATTTCCATTTTCAGATTCATTAATAATTTGTGAAGTTGTAAAGCTTTTAGCACTATTTTCAACATACCCGATTTGGGGTTTCTTGAGGAATTTGGTGGATCTTTGGGATATTAGCTGTTTGATTTTAAAGATCTGATTAGAGGTTGGAAATATCATGAAAAATCAGAAAAGGGACATTTCAAAATTTGAGGTAGGCCCTTATTTCTAGTTGTCTCCCTCTATTTTTTCTATAATTAGAATTTTCATCTATCCTCATAGGCCCTATTTAACTATTTATGGCCATAATGTTTTATCTCAATTTCATATTATCTTCACTCCTTATTTTGTATAAAAGTGACACCCACATTTCATTTTGACCTAAGGAAAGTGTACCATCTTAAAAGTTAGTGCCCATTAATTTGGAATCTTCAAGACTTCTTTGGCCTCATTGTAGTGATCTTTGATGACATGGATGCATTTATGCTCAAATTACTATAGTTTCTTTGAATTTATGTGTGACACCTATTGTTTCTTCTTTACTGTCAAGATCTCGGAGGGCATCCCAATGTAGGAAATCTTCCAGGTAGTGGTTGAGGTAAACCTCTACCTGAGGTAGAGGTCAACCTTACTCAACTTGAAGTAGAGGTTGAGGTCAACCTCTATCAATGGTATTTTGCCTCACGATCCTAGGTCCATTTAGGGATTTTTCATTTGTTTCCCACCTAGTACAATTGGCACTTTAAATTGTGATACCCAAAAACTTGTATAAAATGGGGTCTTATCACTTCATTTGATAATCCAAGAATTATTCTTGTGATTAGTCCACAATATTTTCATACCATTTCTCATCCAAGCATGTTTTCAAGGTGCATTCAAGGAGTTCAAGCCTAGAAAGAAAGGATTCATTGAAGGCCCTCATTCAGCGTCATTAATCATGCATTTCCTTCGATATATCTACCTTTTTTATTCATGGAAGATAATGAATTATCTATCATGGAAGGGGGTCTACATTCATTAGTATTGAATAATCACTCAAGAATCCATCCATTAAAGCATTGGAGCATACTAAAACATCTATTTAATTTGCAAAGACATCCTACGTTATACATACATCTAGACATGAGCAGTTGTTAGTGTAAATAATTAATTATTATTACAATTTTCTTAAGTTTACTTAGGTTAATACATTATTTTATTATTTATTAGTTAGATGACTAGGAGTATACATACTCATATGAGTTGTTTTGTTGACAACACAGGAGTTAGCCTCTCATTTTAGCACATGGTGTCTACAAAACTAGAGTTTGCATAATCAACTGAGTTGTCATGTAAACAATACAATTGTTTGCACTCTAATTAAGCACATGGTGTCTACAAAATCTTTTTACATGACACACCTATGTAAGCTTATCTTCTCATCATCGCACTAACTTCTATGATCAATGAAGGATAATCCACTCTTAGTGGACATGTGCTTAGTTGTGAGTCTTATCATTTTGCTAACTCCTAGTCATTATAGAGGCCTTTATATATAGGCACTCTCCTAGTATGTATCTACACATCAATTCATTTTAATATTGTTATTTTGATCATACTTTATTGGTCCATATTGTGCTAGTGCTTGAGCTTATTGATCTTGGGTGATTTTTCCCAAAGGAAAATTCTTACATGCTATCAGAGCTATACTAAATTCTTACATGGTATCAGAGTTGAGGGAGTTTCTCTTCACCTATCCATTGGAGACCATTTTTGCTTCACCTCTCAGAGGACCATGATTCAAATCTAGAGTATCACAACTATTGAGAGCATCTATAGCCAAAGCCAACCTCACCATTGTGTCTAAAGCATCGATTCGTTGAAATTTGACTATAAATTTGCCTACCCTAGACCATAGTCAAATTTGAGGAAATTTTCTTTTGCAAATCAGCACTCGAAGACCCAATTTGTGAAATTGGTATGCTCTCTTTAGATCTATGCATTTAATTTTTCAGATCTAAATATTCTTGTGTCCCTACATTTTTGCTTTTCAGATTTACATTTTAGTTTTGAATTTGTGCAAAAAAATTGGCCTTTTAGGCCAATAGGAGAGATTTTTTTGTAGGACAAAATCAAAACTTGCTGGTGTAAATCAAATATTGGCATCATATTCAAAAGGTAAAAAAACCCCCAAATCAACTTTTGTTTCATCAAAATCGGACATGTGAGGTGAAATCTAGAGTTAATTGATTTTTGGAGGTGTGACAACAATGATTCAAGGAAAATAATAGCAAAGGTTATTTTCAAACAATGATATCTCCCTCATACGAAATCCTTTTTTTTCTTGGGGTAGAATTCCATGATCTACACATTAGTGCAGGATGTTTGAGATCTTTGTTCCTAAATTTTTCTACAAATTGCAAATCCCAATTTTTGCAACTACAAAGGCTTACTTCGGGCTCATCTGGACACATTTTCAAGTTCCATTTTTTTGAAAGTGCTTAATTTTGTGTTGACTTTCTAGATCTAAAATTAGATTATAGGGTTGTGTGGATAGAAATACCACTTTTACAATTAGGTCCTTTTTTGCATTGTATTGCTTTGATAAAACTTCAAAACTATTGTACATCTGAGCTACAATGCTTAGTACTAGATTTGAATTCCAAAAGGAGGTTGTAAATAGTAAAATTAGAAGCCCACTTTTGTCCATTTTAACAAGTGGCCTATTGTAAATGCACTACATATAAAGTACCAAAGGCATCACTTTTTTTTTTGGTGGGGGGGGGTGGTTTCTTTGACTGAGAGAAAAGGGGGTGTGTGTCTTATGTTCTTGTGTCTCTCTTTCTCTCTTGCATTTAATATCACTTATTCATCTCATGCAATGCTACATTGTAGATTTCTACTCACCAAATGGTAAGTTCTTGAGAAAACAAATGTATGACTTGTTAAGTTTATAGTTATGGTCAGGTTGATATGATCATGAGATTCATTATTGATGGTAAATCATCATTAGATAAATATTTTTATTTATTTATATATATATATATATATATATATATATATATATACTATACATATGGTTATTTATATTAGTAATATACTAACTAATGATGATTAACTATAGAGACATGTCTCTTCATGAAACATATCTCCTCCTATCATATTTATGAGTCCTCAAATATGCATTTGGAAAATACCTATAACAATGGCATTATAATTACATTTGTAGAAATGATCCATGTTACTTAACATGGTATCAGAGCAAAGCTGCAAATATAAAGCAAGTGATGGAGAAGAAAGTAAACACATTTCATAAAGAGGAGCAACAACTATTTTAGGAATTTATGATGTGATAGTTGGATGTGTTGTTTTAATATGGAATGATTGGCGAGTGACAAGTTGAACTTATAATGGTGTATGATTACATACATATCATTGTGAGTGTTTAACATTTACAATTTTAAATATTTAAGATCAAATCACACGATACCATAAAGGAAGGAGTGTGTCAATATCATAAAAAATATTGAATAGTGTATTATGATGGTAGAGGCACTTATGTATGTTATCGATGTTTTCAAAATATTTATTGGGTTTCTAAGTATCATGTTAGTTTGGTATGAATAATATTAAGGAGACTCAGAGAGCTTGTTGAAACATAAACTTCTCTTCAACCCATTTGTGTTTGAAGTCTCTATTTTAAAAAATGTTGTCTAGTGAATGTATACTTTAACTTCATTGATATTACACATAGCACTAAAATAGATTCCTATGATATTATTTTGGAAGTGTCAAATAAAATTAATATAGTTTGAATTTTGTGAATGATGGAATATATGGATATGTGATTGTTATAGATTCTATCTTGCATCCTCAAGAAAAGACAGACAAAAATTATCCCAATCATCACCAAAGTCAAGTGATTACATCGAATATGGGAATAAAAATAAAGAATCAAGCTACTGAATTGGTAGGAATTATCAAAATATTGCTGCGAATTGAGATCCAAATGATGTGTCATGTTGTGACCAAAAATTGTGAGCTACTATTAATTCTATTTACATATAAAATATTCCATGCCATGGAGATGAGGGGTTGGACATGGACCAATTAGTGATAAAATTGAAGAAATAGCTTCCAGTTAGCAAACATAGTAGTTACACTATTTGTAATACCTTCAGGAATTATTGAAACAAGATTAAAGCTACACAAGAATATGAAGCATATGCAGCACCAAATAAACTGTAAAAATAAATAGAAGCTCAACATCACAAAGGATATTACACATGGACATGCATAATATAGGGAATAGTCTATACTATCATTAATTGACCAAAAGGGAGAACAAAGACCCTTAACCATATGCAACAAACCCATAAGGATAGAAAGATGAATCACAAGAAAGAACCGTATGAAGAAGAGATTATGTGACATTTGCATTCAATCTAAATATGGGTGAGTATAATTTATTTATGATTTCAAAACCACATGCAAGGGACCATACCAATGAATAAATGAGGGCTGAACATATATATCATGTAATGCCCCGCTAAGGGATCCAAAGAATTAACCTAGAATTTCACTAAGTCTGGTAACATTTTTTTTTTTTTTTTGAAATCACACGAAAGTAAATACCACATACAACTTATTCACAATAACGGAAGCAATAGCAATGTCCATCTAAAGAATAAACACAATATAGACAACAAATTACATTCTTAAGATCCCTTAATGTTGAATTACATATATGAATCTATCTAGTACAACAACCACATGAAATAATAATGATAAGTCCAATGTTCATACATTACATTTCCAAATGCTCAATCATCCACTGTACATGTCACAGGGTATGAAGGCTTAAAAGAATATACATATGTGAAATATAGTACATCATCCTATTCTAATCCATGATACATCAAAGTAAAGATAATCACATGGTACACATGATACATCACCATAAAAGTCATATACATCCATCATAAAGATCAAACAAAATAAACTAAGTGCACGGTTCCTCCCAACCGTTAATAGAATCATTAGACCATCGTGGGCCCTAGCCATCCCTCCGTGCATAACATCCCAAAGCATCGAAGAGATCATTGGTATTAACATAGTAGGAATGTCACTCCTAATAAATACAACATCATATGTAGAAAGTAATCTAACATGCAAATATAAGCATAAGATAACATAATCTAACATATGCTAATCATCAATGAAAGGATACATATCCACCATCACGAAGGGCGCTTCAGCCATGATGTCTCAATGAATCTCAAATGATAAGAGTGGAAAATACACTACCACCCGACCACGTGGTACCTAAGTGGTCCACTCCCACTGTGCTGAGGAGATAATCTCAAGTCCCAAACAGGCTATCAAAATCACATAGCACAAGTCTCTAAAGTCCAAGAATCCTAAAAGTATACTAACTCAAAAGTTCCAATCACAAAACAGACATCTACTTCCTAGAGGCACACAAAGACATGTAGGAACCTACGATGGAAGCGAAAAAGTGTCATCGCATTTATCTCGTACAAGTTACCCTGGCAGTTAGCTAAACTCCATGGGTCCATACAGATCTCATGCGGCCACTAGTATCCTCTCATATTGACAAGGCATACTATAGAATGCAAGGTCGCAACCATGCGTTCTCACTACTCCCATCCTAGCCTATACAAGCACTCAAGGCATGGGCGAGAACCAAAACTCTTATCTTTTTAAGTTCATTCAGTTAGTATTAGGTGTGAATGTTATCACTTATTAATCCAACTTACAATGAGTTACCCTGGCAGCCTCTTAGGGCCCCGGGCCCCATTGCAAGCCACTTCCTGACACTACAAGTAGATTACCTACCCTAAGCT
Source organism: Cupressus sempervirens (assembly GCA_028749045.1). NCBI lineage: Eukaryota > Viridiplantae > Streptophyta > Pinopsida > Cupressales > Cupressaceae > Cupressus > Cupressus sempervirens. The sequence goes on along the minus strand of CM053788.1, from coordinate 282,180,264 downwards.
CATGGAATCATAAATCACCACAGTCCTGTACAAGTGACTGTAAAGAAAATCCAAAAGATAAACCATAAAAAGAATCATCAAATAAGCATCAAATATCCATAATAAGAATCATCAAATCTCCAAGATAATAATCATCAAATCTCCATGAGCATCCGAAAAGCATCCATAGAAAATCATGACCACAACAGTTCTCTATTGGCAACTGAAGGCATCACTGATAATCATAAGTATCTGTTGGTTCTCAATAACCAAAATATATCTCAAAATAAATCACCATAACCATTGGTTCTCAACAAGCAACAAAGAATATCTCAAAATCATACTGATCTAAGACTCCAAAATGGTTGAGTCAAACATGTCACAACATGACATCATCAGGAAATAAATCCACATTTTAGTCCCATCATGGTGACTAGAAAGTAATCCAAGGATAACTGATCGATGACTCAAAAATGATTAGCTCAAGTGTCTCATACACATACATCTCAGCTTCACACATGAAGGCTGATGAACAATAACAATTAGTAAATACAACCATTTCATAGAGCATATGATCACATTACCATGGTTGGGCTTATAAAGATCGAGACCAAATAACATCAACATGCCAACACATCTCATAACCCCTGAGCCTCTGGTAACAACCTAAGACTGGTCAACACTAGTCAACCCAAAAATTCAAAACAAGAAGCATAAAGAATACACGATGCAAACACATGTTTTGGTTTTGCTATCTTACATAGTTGATTCAAGTGTAGAGGTTTTCTGTTTTCTGTTTGCAAGTATATTTTCAAGTGTCTCAAGTTTCATCATTTGACCTACAAGTCAACTCGTTTGTTCTCCGATAACATTATCCTTCCATTAATTTACATTTAAAGAATAACTTAAGGGTAAATATTTACTTATTAAATCATTTGCTTTATTTGCTAAGATCCATAGTACTAATTGGATAACTCTTCATTAATGTTACTTCTACATTTCATAATCAAAGGACCATTATTCATTTATAAAAGAACCAATTATCAATCTTTGAATAAGAAGAAGATAACTTTATTTATCTCAATCCATTAACATAGGTACACCATCCATAACCTATTACATCTTATTAGTTTTTAATTAGAAACTTAATTAAGTATTACTAAAGTTTGAGTCTTTGAATTTAATCTTCGCCATCATTGACAACCATACAATATCTAAAGTCATAATTCAAGTGATAAGACTTATCAACTTCGATATAGATAATTCTACAATCTCGTTAAAAGAATTATATCAAATAAATCTCTATTACATAACTTGATTATTAATTAAATCTAATTAACTCTTATTAATTGATTTAATTAATAATTGTATAACCATAGGAACGTTCTAATTAACATCAGTTGACTAATAACTAACTAGAATTTTGTAAGTTAAAAGTCAACTATAATTCAATACTCAAATGATCATATTAATAATTCAATAATAATAATCTTGTTAATAATTAATAACAAGCTATATTGAAAATCTTATTAATAATTCTATACTAACCAAATTCATCACTCTTCAACAAAGTTCTCATTTATATTTTAATAGCAACAAGTTATAATAAATCCCCAATATCAAGTATTATTATCTCAAATAAGTTTCCCCTATGTACGTTGATTCAGTTAATTGATACTCTTCCAAATTATTAACCAATTCAATTTGATTAATATCTTTTACAGTACTTCGATCATTAACTAATCTCTTTTAGAGTAACTCTGTTCGTATTAGTTGATAACTATTTAAACTATTTATACTATTATTTATTAATAGTCTGTTAGACCCAACAAACATTAATAAATAATAAACTTATCACAACTATAAATAATCAATCTAGAGAACTTTTACATAGAACTCATTAGCTAACTCTTAATACCATTAAGGTATTCAAACGTATTAACCAATAACGCAACAATTCAATCTTAATCCAATATCATTTAGAATTTTTAAATTTAAATCAACATAATATAACTTATCATCTTACAATTATTTATTCAATATTAAAATCAACCATTAGACTCTATTTTCTAATTGTTCTAATAATATTTTGTCTATACAAAAGTTGTTTGAAAAATATCCTTATCACAAACCAATAAGACTCATTGTAGATTTTAACATGAATAATTTTCAAATTCTTAGCATTATCATCTTCATTAAACAACTCTAAAATTGTTTAATAGTATTCAATATACATTATAAAAAATCCACTATATAAACTATATTAAAATCTCTTTTCTTTTAATCCATTTACTTAGATTGACTAATAATTAACTACACTTCTTCTACTATTAACTAATCTTAATTAAATTTGATTTAATTAGATTAGATAATAGACCATATAAAACTAATGCATATTAATAAAGTTCTAATAAGGGAAGATTGCAATAATATCTTTAATTCATTAAATAATTTTCAATAGATTATCTCTAATCGAATTTGTTGATAACTATTTAAACCATTATTTATTACTAGTTTGTTAGACCTAACAAACATTAATAAATAATAAACTCATCAAACTATATTTCCATAAGCTCCATTAGTTATTATTTAACTAACTTTTAAGGCATATCAATAATTCAAATCGTATCTATGTTATAACAATGTTATAATTTAACTATGACTCCTTGTCAATATAATTATTCTTATTTAAATCTAAATCCAATATCATTAAAATTTGAGCCTCTTAATAATCATCATTAAACACTTTTACCACCCCTTAACTACATATTAAATAGTATTTAATATACATTAAATAATTAATATTAAAAGTCATCCATTCTCTATTGAATTCAATACCTCTATCCATCAGCTCCATCCACAAACTTTTCATTAAAAATTTCCATTAATTCATTTAGAACATTCTTATTAGTCTTTAGACTAATTAAATAATTATTGAATTCTAGTTATATTACTTTGATATATATTATTTTTGTGAAGTTTAAGCATAAAGAACTCTTGGTTATGAGAAATGAAGAGACATCCGTTCTTGAATAAAACAGTCCCAGTACGACAGCCATATCTCCCTAATGAACCGTTGGATCGGGCTGAAATTTAAATATGTTGGAGAGGGCCAAGTTGCGCTGATTCTGACTGGAGCGATCGAATAAATTCAATCCCGGTAAAAAGTTATGAATGACTGAATTCGGATCTATCCAAGAGGTAGCGACATGACAATTTGTGATGAATTAAGAATTTCCTCTTAAAATAATTGTTCTCTAAATTTAACCATAAAAAGGTTTGTTTATACGCATCTAAAAATATAATTGATAGAAAGATTACATCTAATCATTCGAATTTTCACCATAAAATTTCTATTTTAATTCCAAATCTTGTCTATCTAATTTCACAATATAAATTCGAACACAAACTCGATTAAGATCTAATTATTTCTCCTTAATTGGATCTAAGATTTTTTTATTGTTTTCTTCTCAACCAAATAAAATATCTTGATTCCAATTTCAAATAGTAGATTCAATCATAGAGAGTATTCAGACACATAAAATAGATATGATGAAGACAGGAAGAGAAAGAGTGCAAGGAAATATGAGAATATCACGAGTGCACCTGGACACTGATGCTAATTTTCCATGCCTCAGAAGTCCATAGAAAAGCCCTTCCTTCTCCATCATTCGCAATTCTTCCAAGAATCCAAGCCGATCGAATCCTCCAAGTGATTAGAAGTGCTAGAAGGAGCATAGAAGCAAGTAGAAAAGATATGAGCATATGAATCTTCTCCCATGCATGTAAGCTTTGAAGCTTCTATTTTTGTTTGTAACTCGTGGCTTCCATTAAGCTTGTAGCTTCTATTAAACTTGTAGCTTCCATTAAGCTTTTTTTTAAGCTACTTGAATGCCTGAATATTAAGAGCTCTCAAGAAACCTTTGGAATGCTTCTTGAAATCGCTGAAAGGTTTCACCAACTAAGCATGGATCTTTTCTAATTCTTTTTTTATGAGTCATAGAATTGTAGACACCTTGTACTTAATTGATGCACTAACCCCCGTGTTGTTGACACATGTTAATTCTCATGCAAGCTTATAACTCCTATTTACTTTACTCTTTCCAATTTTATTTATTAAGTCTCATGCACTAACTTTAATATCTCCACTTTTCAATCTTAATATATTTATATTTTAATCATATGAAATTTAAAATCTTTTAATAATTTAAAATATATTTTCCACTTTTAAATTTCATTTCCCAAAACTTTATTGCTAAAATATTTATTAGCTTTAATAATAATATTATTTAGTCATCTATTTAAAAATGAGTTCCAAATATATTATTATTAAAATAAATATTGTCACATTCTAAATTTAATATTATAACTTTTATCTTCCAACTTAATTATTTTATTTATTTAATTTCCAAATTAATTAAATAAAATAAATATCAAAATACCATATTAATTTTCTATTAAATTAAACCATTAACTAAATCTTTTAATTAGGCTTAATTAATAGAAAATACTCCAAAGACTCACAAAGGTAAAAATACGAAAAATTCATCATAGCCAATATACATATAAATCAAACCAAGGGGTTTATATCACGAATTACATCATCTGATGCATTCGGAGGGTACTCAACTCAGATACTTGTCCTAATTTTTCAATTAGAACAAATGACTTAAAGGGTTGGGATTTGGACTTAAGAATTTATCTCCCCTCTCTTATCATTGAGATAATGTGATGGGGTACGCTCATCCTAGTAATTCAGAGAAGTTGATACTCGGTACCTGCAACCTGCATAAAAATTATGCATGTACAAGAACAATATATACTAAACTAAATAGACAATGGCAGGAAGTGGTGCATCGTGTAGATCCCAACTAGCAGGTGACTACGACTCCCTTCCTTAACCACATCAGACACACCATACAAAAGAAAACACACAAAGCAAACACGCACACCATACACATGTAAGTATGGGGTAAGTATCCATAAGAAACACATATGATAATAAATTATCTTACTAATCATCATTAATAACTGCAAACACTGAAAATAATCATCATACATACATGAAATGTAGAGTCTAAGTAATCTCATCACATATCAACTGAATCCATAGCACAATATCTGATAATTTCATAATAATGTTACTAACTATCAACATGAAACTAGCTCTAAAAGAGTTCAACAATGGTAAGAAAATGCAAACCAGGGGCAAGCACTACATATCATGTAAAGTGAGTTTAGGCAATATCACCATCAATCATGAAACCTTCAAAGATATTAAAATAAGGGTTTATGATGATATAGAGATAAGCTTCTGCATACCAATCCAATCAAGTTCGATATAAAGGATTGAGAAGTTAAATATGATATCTTGTAAGAGCGTGGAAGATATATACATTAAAAGCAATAGTATATGTAATGATGCAAATTGGTGACCCGATAATCAAAGGGTATGTCAAGGTGACAAATAAGTCACCATACAAATTATTACCTAGCATGACATGTGGAAAGGTGACCTAGTATGAACTAGGCTACAATGTGAAATAAAGAAAGGTAAAGTCAATATGTAAGGATGGGCAGAACCAATTAAAAGTAAAGATGTTGCATGAAGTGCATGCATATGAGCCTCAATGTAGGTAACAACATATTCAATGCATCTTTAATTTAAATTCAAGAGGTATGTTCATAAATGTTATTTCTTATTTAACTTGAACATAATTATGATATGTTAAAGTCCAAGGTAATTATATATTTTTTAATTCCTTGCATTGTTAACATATTATGGTAGATATTTGATAGTGTAATGAAATGATGACAATTTATAATTTTGTTAAATATAAAGAGATTCATTATGAGAGTATGAAATGTAAAGATTGTGTATTATGTTTTCTTATTTCCTTTATTAGAAATATAAACTAAAGAGCTATGTTAAAATTATTTATGTTATTGTTATCAATAAGCATGAGTTAAATTACCAAAATTCTAATTAATGTTAACATTCTTATCTATATTTTTATTATAAGCGCTATGTTCTTTGATCCTTTCCTCTAATAATGTTACTACAAGATGAAGGAGATTGAGATTCAAAGGGAGCCTGGCATTTCATTAGAGGCAACCGTGAAAGAGAGTGATAAAATAGAGGATATGATTTCATCAACCTTCGGTGATCTCAGTCATATTGATTGAGCGGGATTAAACTATGTTGAGATGGATTCTTTAGTGATCGATAAATTGTAAAAATCAAGATGATTGTGATTCATGAATATACCTCGACACTATGTGATTTTAGTGGGCATGCCCCCTGATATATGATGATGATCTTATGTGATGGATAATATAGGTTTAATCAAAAGTTATAACAAATACCTTTGCATGAACAAAGGAAATTTGAGTTTTTGTGAGAGGTTAATGAAGTTTTAATAATTCATTTAAACCATCTACAAGTCTCTCTTTGATAAATGAAACTCAATGTATGAGTTGTAGAGTCATTCATGTGGCACAATCATACTCAATCAAGATATTAGCATATTGTGGATGAGTTTGGGAAAATGGAAGGATATTTGTGCTCTACTATTAAGCTATATGAATGTTTGGACCTTTAATGGATAAAAAGAGCAAGTTGGAATGAGAGAAGTTGTCATATTTCATACAAAATTGTTCAACAATATAAAAATGAGTGGAAATTTTACATTGTGGGGGAAATAATAGTTAATTTTTTATTCCCACTTGAGCCTTGTTTAGAGGGGAGATTTTCCATTCTCAAATGATCCAAAAAAAAAAAAATTGAATCTTCATGTCCATATATATATTTTTATCTTTTAAATTTATTTGTATTCTTATATACTATAAGGGTTATTTGTCTTGATCTTTTCTTTATGTTTGAGGATATTCTTATAGGAAAAGAATTTTGGTACTTACATATGCTACCTAATATTGTGCAAACCTCATCTAATGATAGTAGCTCTAAAGACCCTGATGATCAAGATGGATAAAGGAGGCTCTTGAAGAAACATCTTTGATGATTGAGATTATGAGATTCTTCTACAATAAGAGGGAGTATGTTGCTTTAGAAGAGCTTAGAAGATTGATAATTAGAGGAAGTCTAGAAATATATGTGTATGATTGCATGAATTTGATGGGCCTGCTCCTATCTATATAATGAGAAAGTATTGACTTATCACTAGAAAATAAAAATATTGATATCAAATTTAGAGTGAGTTCAATAGGCATCCTTGGGTGAAGAGAGTTTCTGAGGAAGTAACTAGAGGACCTGAATTCCTAGGATCGATGTCCAGAGGGAGAAATTTTGAGATGCAATTCTTTGTAGATGATATCTTCTCTATGAGGAGAAGTTATAAGATAAATTCTTTGTAATGCACTCTCATCTATGACAGAGAAGTTTGAGGTGAAAACCCTTGTTCCATGCTCTAGTAACAGCTATGGTGGGTCCACAATTTGACTTGGTTCATGGTGGATATCATGTGAGTCACTACATGATGTTGTTGTGATTATGTCATAAAAGGTGATGATCTTTAGTTGATGTATATATTTAGAGAGAATTTATTGAAAGATGATGATCTTATCAATAGTTTGACCTACTATCATAATATACTACATTAAGTTGTTGTCCCAGAGTGCCAGAAGTTATGATAATGAACAGAAGGTAACTATTGAAAGGTGACAATCTTATCAATAGTAGACCTATCTCCTAACACCAAAATGTGTTAGAGCAAGTGTTATCATGGTTGTTTAGGCCAGATATTGCTGAACACCTTGATAACCAACTCCTCATTGTTCTTTGGGCCAGATTTTTCTAAACACCATGAAATTAAGTTATTATGGTTCTTTGGGCTCGATCTTGCTGGACACCATAACATAAATTTATTATAGATCACACTTAAGGTGGTGTTTAAACTTATATCAAAGCGATAGATTTTGCTTCAATTCTCTCTTTGCTAAAGAAGAAGTGTTGAGAAATTTAGCCTCATCATGAATCGAAGCCAATTCCATATGTTATATATGTTAATTTATATGTGTTTATTGAAGGATTTATGTTGATATCCTTAAATATGTCATTGTAGGAATATCATACCGAGATGATATCTCTTCATACACTTAAGAATAGAATATGCTCTATATCAATCCTTTCTACTAAGAGGGAGTGTTAGGTTTGTAGTTACAGTTAGATTGATATGATCATGTGATTCATTATTGATGGTAAATCATCATTAGATAAATATTATTATTAAATATATATATATATATATAATTATTTTATATATTACAGATATGATTATTTATATTATGAATATACTAACTAATGATGATTAATTATAGAGACATGTCTCTTCATAAGACATGCCTCCTCCTCTTAGATTTATGAGTCCTCAAATATGCATTTGGAAAATATCTATAATAATGGCAATATAATTACATTTGCAAAAATGATCCATGTTACTAAACATGAATGGATCACTCTCCCCAAAATAGATTTTTTAAGAGTTGCATGGGTTGGTGCATGAAAGTATGAAGATGTGGAAGTGTTGTATTAGTTGTGACAGAGTCACTGGAATCCATTCAACTCATACTACTTCAACAATGAAATTTCCTCTTGTTTGAGCTCTATTGAGTAAAATGGTGGAAAGATTGGGGTCTCATTAGCCAATATCTCAGTTGCAAATAGAAGATGTAAGAAAAAAGTCCAAATAGTTGTGGAGTTTGGAAAAGCTTAAGGCACACTGAACTAGGGTGTAGCAATTGTGGAATCATGGAATTAATGGCTTCTAATCTTTTTTATAATCCTGGATGGCTATTATTTTCACAGTAGATGGAGCCACCATTTCTAATATTTTTTATTTTAATTCAATGATAGTTGACATGGAATGCAATTATTTGGGGGTTGTCACATGCATTCATCCCATACTAAGTTGCACACACTACACAAAAACAAAAATTTAATCTCATTCCAATTTCAATTTTGCACAATTAGACATAGGAAAAACATATTCCCCATCAAATTTAGGGTGAACCAAATAGAGAATAGGTATACGTATTACCATTTTCTATTCCCAAAATAAAAAATTTGGAATATGTATTCCTATTCTCATATCCCTAGTCCCATAGGCAAACGGACCCTCGTAGTGTTTAAAAAACCCCACTAAATTTACTCCATGTTAGAGTGAGAGAAACAATTATAATAAAAACTATAATTGGGGCCCTACAAATCAACAACCTCTTCTAAGCCTAGGTTGATGTAATGTCCCCACTAAATCAGTTGTTAAGGACTAGTAATACCTACAAGAATAAGTGTTAGAATAATAATATTATTATTAATTCTAGTATTCTACCCTCTAAGCTAATTCCCAATCTTAAGAATGTCTCCAGATCGGTCTTCACAGCTCATATCTATTTCACCGTCATCCTGGGAGCGCACCCCTTAAGATTCTTTTTGGACAAGCATCCTCTATCCAAGGCAATTCACATATGCATATGTTAACAACTTCATAATATTCTGGATGCCGATTACCGACCATAGCAGCTATGGAGATCTTAAATATCTTGCATTCTCTATGCTACGATATTGACACTCAGCCATGGCAGAAATGAAGATCTTAAATATCTCTCATCCTCCATGCTACGAATATCAAATGGTGTTCATAGACTAACACCCAAGTCTTTATTTATCACACTCAATAATGGAAGGAATGGAGATCTTAAATATTTCTCATCCTCCATGCTTTGAGTATTAAATGGTGTTCATAGATTAACACCCAAAAATTTTATTTCTCACATATATTTTATTAATAATTTAATTTGATTCTCATTATGATCAACAACTTAAATCATGACTTAGAAAGACTTTGAATAACTATTTATATCTTTTAACTTAAGAAAAACAAATATTCTAATTATTATTATCTAACCATCATTATTATTATAACATATAACAATATAACCATTATAACTATTATAACAATAATCATATTTTTATTTATGAATTATAAACATTATAACTCATACTCACATATGTGGAATCCACGCTTTAACCTAACCCTATTCCACTTGTTGGAGAATGGTGCTGCTACATTGGATCGATATCCTCTGCTATGAGGTTGTCACTGTCTTTTCTTGTTGGTGTGATATCCACCTGTGCCTTTATGTTCTCTCTTATCTGTCCAATCTCTCCACGCTGCCTGCTAGTCTTCACACTATTCGATCTTCCTTTCTATCCTCTTCACCAGTTTGATGTATGCCTACTTATGAGGCGAGAGCAACTGTGGTCTCAGGTTACGTCCCTTCTGTCCAACATTTAATCAATGACCAAACTACCTTTTCCCATAATTTGAATACAATTATTTCTTTGTTCTCTTTCTTTTTATTATTATTTTTAACCATTGAGTATCATTATTAAATTTAAATGAATATATGAATATCCTTATTTATTTGATTTAATAATTGAATAGTTCAATCCATATTTTATTGCTATGTGATAAGAAGAAATTTATATAAATACATAAATAAATAATTTTATTATTATGTAATATTTCATCAAGTCATAATATTTTGTTCTTTTAGCTTAAGTCCATTATAGTCCTTCCCTCTCAAATTTTCTTGTCCTCCAGCAATTTTAAAACCTCCTCTTTTTCCCAAGTGGCATCTATATCTAGCAGATTTCTCCATTTAAAAAAGAACTCGGTGATAATCTTGTTCCTTAGTTTCCATTTTCAAGTTTCAAGGATGCATTTTGGTCTTAATGTAAGTTGTCCTTCATCATCTAGGGGAGGGAGCTCTATGCAAGAAGTTATGTGCTAACCCAAAACCTTCTTCAAGCGTGAAACATGGAATACATTATGAATTTTACTGTCTTCAAGAAGCTCAAGTTCATAGGCTACTTCTCCCACTCTTCTTATAACTTTGTAAGGTTCGTAAAATTAGGGTTAAGTTTTTCTACCCCATTTTTCTTGATTGATGATTGTCTATATGGATGTAGTCACAAGAAGACTAAATCTCCAACTATGAAAGGTCTTTCAGTGCACCTTTTATCTACATAGAATTTTTGTTGATTCTGAGCTTGCTGTAAATTTTTTTAAAGATTTTTTCTAATGTCGACACTCTACTTAATGAAATCTTGTGCACTAGGAACTCAAACCTCTTGAAATATCAATTCTCCCAATGATGTAGCATTGTAACCATATAACGTTTTAAAGGGGCTCATTCCAATAGACATATGGTAAGTTGTGTTGTAGCAATATTCTCCTAGGTGCAACCACTTGATCCATGTGTTTTGTTGTTCTATAACATAGTTTCTTAAGTATCCTTCTAACCATTTGTTCACAACCTCAGTCTATCCATCAGTTTGGCGATGATAATTGGTGCTCGAACTTAGTGTCATCCCTGCCAGACGAAAGAGTTCTTGCCAAAATTTACTGAGGAATTTGTTGTCTCTATCACTGATTATATTTTTAGGAAGTCCATGGAGTCTATAAACTTCTTTGAAAAATAGTTCAGCTGCTTGAAGTGCTTTTTATCCTGTGGAAATGGCAAAAAAATGAGCATATTTGATAAGTCTATCCACCACCACAAAAATGCTATCTTTCCAATATACTTTTGGAAATCCTGTGATGAAATTCATGGATATACTCTCCCATTTCTAAGCTAGAATTGGCAAAGATCATGACCATTCCATGAATCTAGAAGGCCTAACCTTCATGGAATGATATTAACTAACATGTATTATATGATACTAAATAAGCATATGTGAATTTGAGGATAAGTCAACTTATGTGATCACATAATAGAGTTCAATGGGTTTGTTTGAAGAAAGCTTACTGGGTTATCGAGTTTAGATTAGTATTTGATGTTCTTAAATGATCTAAGTTTATTTGTTGATTATCAGGTTTTCAAAAGTTAGTTGAGATTAATTTCAATTCAAGATTTTGGGTTTCTTTTATGTGTTGTTTTGGAATTGCTAATACACAGTATTAGAAATTGAAAGCGATGATAGTATTTGGGCTTTAATAATGTAATTCATGATATTGGGTTTGAAGGAATATCTATTATTGATTCAATGATCATAGTGATAGCTTTATAATCATTGTTTGAATATTTGTGTCCCTCTTAATATTTAGAAGAATATTGTAATGTCTCCACTAAATCAATTGATTAAGGACTAGTAATACTTGCAAGAACAAAAGTTAGAATCATAATAATAATAATATGAATTCTAGTATTCTACCCTCTAAGCTAATTCCCAATCTTAAGAATGTCTCCAGATTGGGCTTCATAGCTCATATCTATTTCACCATCATCCTGGGAGTGCACCCCTTAAGATTCTTCTCAGATAGGCATCCTCTATCCAAGGCTATTCACATATGCATATGCTAACAACTTCAAAATATTTTGGATGTTGATTATTGGCCATAGCAGCTATGGAGATCTTAAATATCTTGCATGCACTATGCTATGATATCGACACTCGGCCATGGTAGAAATGAAGATCTTAAATATCTCTCATCCTCCATGCTTATAAAGCCACAAAAACCAAAAGATAAGGAACCAAGAACAAGTACAAAAAAAATGTAACTTTTTTTTAATATTTAATCAACTTAATACAAGTACAAATACAATGATTGAGTCACTCTCAATCCAAAATACTCAAGATGAAATATGATATCATCCATATATGTTTCCATTATAATGCTAGTATATATTGAGTTCAGTACAATAATGAAGTACAATGTCATTCTTAAACACCTATGTCCAACATATGGACGCTACAAGTAACAAATTTTGTTTTCTAAATATAACTTCTGTAGTTTCTACCCTCATTCACATCTTTTCTGGACATATTATTGCTATTATTATCAGACTTTGATGGACTAGTGGTAATGTTTTGACACTATCAGACATTATGTTATGGATTTAGTTATTATATGATGAGATCATTAGACTTTACATTTCATGTACGTATGATGATCATTATATTGTTATTGTTGATGATTAGTTAGATGGTTTATTGTCTCATGTGTTTTATTATGGATACTTGCCCCATACTTGCATGTGTATGGTGTGTGTGTTTTCTTATTGTATGGCATTTCTAATGTGGTTAAGGAAGGGAGTCGTAGTCACCTGCTTAGTCAGGATCTACACGATGCACCACTTCCTACCATTGCCTGTTTAGCTTAGCACTATATATATATATATATATATATATATATATATATATATATATATATATATATAGTATGCACATGCATGGTTTTTCTGCAGGTTGCAGGTATCGGGTATCGACTTCCCTGAATTGCCAAGATGAGCGTACCCTATTATACTATCTCAATGATAAGAGAAGGGAGATAAATTCTCAAGTCCAAATTCCAAACCCTAAAACCATTTGTCCTAATGAGTTAGGACAAGTATCAGAGTTGATCACCCACTGAATGTGTCGGATGACATATTTCGTGATTTTTAATCCTCTAGATTGATTTTGTATGAATTGTCCTATGATGGGTTTTCATATTTTATCTTGAAGGTCTATGGTGAATTTTCTATTAATTAAGTCTCAACAAATAGATTTAATTAATAAATTAATTATTTGAGAAAATTAAATATCATGATATTTGATATTTTGATTATAATTAATTAAAGGAGAATTAATTGAGAAAAAAGAATTAAATAAAAGAAAAATTAGAAATTAAAATAAATAATAATTATAAAATACTAATAAATTAATAAACAAATAATAATAATAAGAGATATAAAAATTAAAATTAAAAGTTATAAAATTAAAATGGGAGTTATAAATATTTAAATGGGAATTATTTAAAAAGTAATTGGAGTTATAAGCTTGCATGAGAATTAACATGTGTCTACAATTCTAAGACTCATCAAAAAGAATTTGAAAAGACCCATGCTTAGTTGGTGATACCTTTCAGCGGTTTCAAAAAGCATTCCAAAGGTTTCTTGAAAGCTCTTTATATTCAGGCATTCATAGAAGCTTAAAAAAAAAAAAAAAAAAGAGAGCTATTGGAGGATTGGAGGACTCGAGAACTCGGAAGAAGGGAGGAGCTTGCTCTGCAGATTTTTTTTGAGGAAGAGTGAATTAGCATCAGAATCCGGGTAGACTTTTGTGATATTTCCGCATCTTGTTTTCCCTGTCTTCTTCGTGTCTTCCATATGTCTTTTGAGGAATCTCATGTTTCTATTATATGCAATCTCAATTTGAGTAGTTAATTTATTTGAGAATTCTATATGCATAGATCTGAAAATAAAACAGGGCTAGGGTTGAAATTCATAGTCAAACCCATTAGATTAATTATTGGAAATTTTGGAAATCCAAGATTTATAGAGAAATTCTGAAAAATGAAAACTTGTATTCATAAATTGTCATTTTGCTTATATATATATATATATATATATATACTGTGATATTTATAATTCTGTATATTATATGTATATATACATACATATATATATATACATACATGTGTATATATATAATATATATATATTTACATGTGTTGAAAAAAATCAGATGGCACACCGCGGGCAAAAACATTTTATGAAACATTTTTCATATCACACAGTCTGAAATCGCGCAAGCCATTATTAAGAAAAAAAAAGAAAATAATCTTCATTTACATTGTTGGGCGGGCAGGTATTTACTACCCCACCCATCGCAGGGTACCTGCGGTGCGGACATAATAATAGCCGCGCATTTTTTTTAAAAGGAAAATCGCATTGTGATATATGTCGGTTTCTTTTTTTATGCATGCAACGTTATATGCAAATTTGATATGCGTTCGATTAAAAATGTTGTAATGTTAATTATTTTTTTTTTAATGTTAATATATGTATATATATATATATATATATGTATATGTATATATATATGTATATATACATATATATATACATACATATATATATACATACATATATATATACATATATATATATATACATATATATATATGTATGTATATATATATGTATGTATATATATATATGTATATATACATATATGTATATATACATATACATATATAGATATATATATATATATATATGTATATGTATATATACATATACATATATAGATATATATATATATATATATGTATATGTATATATACATATATGTATATATACATATATATAAATACATATATATATATATGTATATATATATATACATATATATATATATACATATATATATGTATATATATATACATATATGTATATATACATATATGTATATATATATACATATATACATATATGTATATATACATATATGTATACATATATGTATATATGTATATATATATACATATGTATATATACATATATATATATATATATGTATATATATATGTATATATAATTAATTATAAATGATTATTATTAAGCTCTAAATTGATGAATCACTCTTTAATGATTTAAAGTATTGTTATTAAGGTTATGAAGAGATGTTAATGATTAATTTAATTACAACTTAATTTTAATTAAGATTAATTATTAGAGTATATAATCGAAGTTGGATTCATTGAGAATGTAAATTTTCAAACAATGTTATACAAACAAAGTATTATTAGATCAATTAAAAAATTGAGTCTAATGGAGAAACTTTTTATCCATCAAACAAAAAAAAAAAAAAAAAAAGGTAGGAAAATGTTCTTCTAATTCTTCCTCTAAACTTGGAAACATAAATTGAGACTTTGCATTTGAATTTAAATTTGAAAACTTAGCAAAACCAAAACATGTGTTTACATTGTGTATTCCTTATACTATTGTTTTGGGTTTTGGGTTGACTAGTGTTGACCAGTATAGGACGTCTACCAGAGGCTTGGGGTTATGTGAATGTGATGTCATGATGATATTTAAATCTCGATCTTTATAAACCCAGCCATGGTTATGTGATGGAATGCTCTATGTATTGGTTGTGAATACTGATTGTTAAGTTGAGATTTTGTGTTTGAGACCCTTGACTTAACCATTATTTTTGGTCATCGATTAGTTATCCTTGGTTATATTCTAGTTGCCATGATGGGACTGATATGTGGATTTACTCTTAATAATGTCATGTTGTGACATGTTTGACTCAACCATTTTGGAGTCTTCGATCAGTATGATTTTGGGATATTCTTGGTTGCTTGTTGAGAACCAATGGATATGGTGATCTATTTTGAGATATATTTTGGTTATTGAGAACCAATGGAAACTTTGATTATCAGTGACACTTCAGTTACCAATAGAGAGCTGTTGTGGTCATGATTTGCTATGGATGTTTGCTCATGGAGATTTGATGCTTTTATGCATATTTGATGAGTTTATCATGGATATTTGATGATTTTATGGATTTTCTTTATGATTATGATACCATGAGCATTAGGGTAGGATATCTACATGTAGTGTCGGGAAGTGGCTTGCAATGGGGGCCGGGGCCCTAAGAGGCTGCCAGGGTAATTCATTGTAAGTTGGATTAATAAGTGATAACATTCACACCTAATACTAACTAAATGAACCTAAAAAGATAAGAGTTTTTTTGTTCTCGCCCATGCCTTGAGTGCTTGTACAGGCTAGGATGGGAGTAGTGAGAATGCATGGTTGTGACCTTGCATTCCATAGTATGTCTTGTCAGTATGAAAGGATACTAGTGGCCGCATGAGATCTATACGGACCCGTGGAGTTTAGCTAACTACCAGCGTAACTTGTATGAGATAAATGCGATGACACTTTCCCGCTTGCATAGTAGGTTCCTACATGTCATTGTGTGCCTCTGGGAAGTAAATGTTTGTTTTGTGATTGGAACCTTTGAGTTAGTATACTTTTAGGATTCCTGGATTTTAGAGACTTGTGCTATGTGATTTTGATAGCCTGTGTGGAACTCGAGATTATCTCCTTAGCATGGTGGGAGTGGACCACTTAGGTACCATGCAGTCGGGTGGTAGTGTATTTTCCACTCTTATCATTTGAGATTCATTGAGACATCATGGCTGAAGCACCCTTCGTGATGGTGGATATGTATCCTTCATTGATGATTAGTAGATGTCAGATGATGTTATCTTATACTTTTATTTGCATGTAGATTTCTTTCCGCATATGATATAGTATATGCTAGGAGTGACATTCCTACTATGTTCATACCGATGATATCTTAGGTGATTTTGGAATGTTATGCATGGAGGGATGGCTAGGGCCCACGATGCTCTAATGATGCTATTAGCGGTTGGGAGGAACCGTGCACTTAGTTTATTTTGTTTGATATTTATGATGGATGTATATGACCTTTATGATGATGTATCATGTGTATCATGCGATTATCTTTACTTTGATGTATCATGGATTAGAATAGGATGATGTACCTTATTTCACATATGTATATTCTTTTAAGCCTTCATACCTTGTGACATGTACAGTGGATGATTGAGCATTTGGAAATGTAATGTATGAACATTGGACTTATCATTATTATTTCATGTGGTTGTTGTACTAGATGGATTCATGTATGTAATTCAACGTTAAGGGATCTTAAAGAATGTAATCTGTTGAGTATGTTATGTTTACTCTTTAGATGGACATTGCTATTGCTTCCGTTATTGTGAATAAGTTATATGTGGTATTTACTTTCATGTAATTTCTAAAGAAAAAAAAAAGTTACCAAACTTAGTGAAATTCTAGGTTAATTCTTTGGATCCCTTGGCAGGGCATTACATTTGGTATTAGAGCCAAGTTTCTACATTGGGAGCTCTGGGTATTTTGGAACAACTAGAACTTGAACTATTAAGTGTATCTCCTCAACTTGAAAACTAGGTAAACTGAAAAACAGAACTTGAACTGTTACTTGTATATTTTTCATACTTCAACACTTAGTTGTCAAAACTAAAATTTTACTTGGACCTAAACATAGAACTGAACTTAGTCTATTAAAAATATGTGTCTTTTGATTATAATAGTACTTTCTACTATTGAAGGATGATATCTGGGACTAGGTCTTCTGTTAGAGGCCGTGGTAGGGGCCATGGAAGAGGTCGTGGTCATGGCAGAACCGTCAGTGCCCATGAGTCTGCCCATGAGGGATCGGCTCGTATAGAGAGCAGGGAAGAGCACTCTAATAGGCAGCAGGAAGAGAGCCAAAGAGATGACCAAGCTGAGTCTGAAGAGGTTGGTCTGAGACAGATAATGCAGACTATTCTAGAACGTCTACCTCCTATTTAGGAATAGCTTGAAGTGCATCAGACAGAACAAGAGCATAGACCCCGATCTAGAAGTCATTGGAAGGATCGTTAGAGGTCCATTGTGTCCACTCAGATGAAGGATCTTTCAAGATCCAAGGTTAAGCCTTTCAATGGGCAAGGTTCTGGTTATGTGGCTGAGCAATGGCTTATTTCTCTCGACAGGATTTTTGCTATGCAGGACTTTGACAGCAATGTTAAGGCAAGATTTGCGATCACCAATTTAGAGAATTTTGGGGCCACTTGGTGGACAATTGAGGAGAAGAAGTTGGGGATCGATATGAGCAGTGTCACTTGGGAACTATTCTTAGAGAGTTTTCATGAACAATTCCTACCAGAGGAATGGAATCAGCAAAGGGCAAATGAATTTCATAATCTCAAGCAGTACACTATGTCAGTGACCGAGTATGAGCATAAGTTTTATGAGCTCATGTCTTTTTCAGGATTCAGTGAAAATTCAGCTCAGTTGACACAACACTTTATTAGGGGTTTGAACAAACGTATTATTGGGGGTGTCAAAGTATTTGAGCCAAAAACCCTCAAGGATGCGGTACATCAAGCAATCCTTGTTGAGCAAAGTGTCAACCTTGGTCAAGGTGGTTTTGTAGGAGCACCAGAAGCGTCAAGATCTAAAGGCAACTTCAATTCAGGTGGTAACAAGAAGCCTTTCTTTTCTAAGGGAAAACAGTATCAGCAGCAGCCTTAGCAGACGCAACAGCAGAAGGGATCAAATTCTCAGGCTCAAGGTGGTGGCAAGGGTTCTAATTTTAAGAAAAACTGCAATGCTCAGCGCAATAAAAAAAATCAGCCCAATCAGCCAGCTCAGAGTAGTCAGTCGTTTGTCAGTAGGAACAGTCGTCAGCAATCAAATGTACCACCTATGGGTAGAGGATCTGGCAGGAATACAGAATGTTTTTCATGTGGACAGATTGGTCATTATGTAGCTCAGTGTCCACAACGAGCACCTCAGTTTTCAGGACCTAGGCCTACAGCTTCAGAGCCTACAGTTGGTGATGCAGGTAGAGCTCATAAAGTATTTGCAGCAGTTGAACACCATCAGGCGGATCATCAAGGAATAGTGGTTGAGACCACAGGTGCTATTTGAGGTATATCTCTTTTAGTACTATTTGATTTAGGAGCTACAGATTCATTTATTTCACCATCTATAGTTTCTAAGTGTAAGCTGGATGCGGTGAAGCAAGATCATGGTTGGCAAGTGGAACTAGCCTCAGGTATCAAGGTCTCCACGAACTCAATAGTTCATAAATGTGGGCTTAGCTTAGGAAGTTTTGTATCTATAGTGGATCTTCGAGTCATAGCCCTTGGTTCCTATCATGTGGTTTTAGGCATGGATTGGCTTGGAACTCATAAAGCCAGTGTAGATTGCAGGAAGAAGATTATTTTGTGCCAAGATGACCAAGGGAATGATGTGAAGATAGTTGGGATACCAAGGCCGATATCTTTGCCAATGATTTCTGCTATGCAAATGAAGAAAAGTTTCTGTAAGGGATGTCAAATATTTTTTGTTATGGTAAATGATCTTGATGAGGAAGATTCGGTGAGGAAGATTTTAGATCACCTAATTTTGCAGGAGTACGTAGATGTTTTTCCAAGTGAGATTCTAGGCATGCCTCCAAAGAGGGATATCGATTTTAGCATTGATCTAATTCCTGGAGTGGAGCCTATCTCTAAAGCTCCTTATTTCATGACTACACAAGAACTGGGTGAGCTACGTCTTCAGCTAGAGGAACTTCTAGCCAAAGGGATCATTCGACCTAGTGTATCACCATGGGGAGCTCCAATGCTCTTTGGGAAGAACAAAGATGGTTCTTTGCGCCTTTGTATCGACTACAGAAAATTGAATAAGGTGACTATTAAGAACAGGTATCCTCTACCTAGGATTGATGACTTATTTGATTAGATCAAGGGAGCTACAGTATTCTCCAAGATTGACCTTAAGTCAGGATACCACCAGCTTCACATTAAGGAAGCTGACATTCACAAGACCACTTTTCAAACTCGCTATGGGCATTATGAGTTCACAGTGGTACCTTTTGGGTTGACTAACGCTCCATCATTGTTCATGAGTTTGATGAATGGTGTATTTCAATCATATCTTGACAGGTTTGTACTTGTGTTTCTTGATGATATATTGATATACTCTAAGAATCAGAAGGAGCATGAGGAACACCTGCGGTTGGTATTGCAATGTTTGAGAGACAATCAACTTTATGCTAATGCAGCTAAGTGCAAATTCTTTAAATCAGAGATTCCATATTTAGGGCATGTCATCTCAGGTGATGGTATTTCAGTGGATCCTGCAAAGATTCAGGCAATAATAGATTGGCCAACACCGACTAACATGTCAGAGATTCGTAGTTTCATGGGTTTAGCTGGTTATTATCGCAGATTTGTCCAGAACTTCTCTAGGATAGCACATCCTATCACTTCTATTCAGAGGAAAGGAAAGAAGTTTGTGTGGATAGAGAAATGTGAGGAAGCGTTTTAGAAGCTCAAGGAGCTTTTGACTAGTGCATCAATTTTAGCAGTACCTGTTCCAGAGGGAGATTTCATGGTGTGTACAGATGCTTCTCTTGAAGGTATTGGAGTAGTGTTGATGCAGAATGGATGGGTGATAGCGTATGAATCACGCAAGCTCAAGGATCATGAGTTAAATTATCCTACGCATGATCTTGAGTTAGCAATAGTAGTTCATGCTTTGACAAGATGGAGACATTTCTTGTTGGGGCACAGATTTGAGCTACACAGTGATCATCACAGTCTTCAGTATATTTTTACTCAGCCTAATTTGAATGCTCGCTAGAGACGATGGATGGAGTTTCTATGCAAGTATGATTTTGAGGTTACGTACATTCAAGGTAAGGAGAATGTGGTGGTGGATGCTTTGAGTTGCAGGAGACATGTGGTATCATCTATGACTCTTAGTGTCGATTTGAGGGGTCAGATTCTTCAGGCACTTCCTACGAATTCATGGTATCAGGATGTGTGTAGAGAGATAGATTCAGGAAGACCCTTGGAAGGTAAGTTTGTAGGGTACGTTTGAGAATCAGATGGTCTTTTGAGACTTTTGGGGAGGATTTATGTGCCATTACTGGATGAGCTTCGCACCTTGATTCTAGCAGAAGCCCATCGTACACCATACTCAGCACATCTAGGTGTTAAGAAGATGCATGCTGATTTGAGACGTTTGTTCTTTTGGTCCGTAATGAAGCGAGATATTGCTGATTTTGTGCCTAGGTGTCTTGAGTGTCAGAGAGTCAAGGCAGAACATTGGCACCCGGCTGGACTTTTGCAGCCAAATCTTATTCCTTCTTGGAAGTGAGACATTATCTCTATGGATTTCATTGTAGGATTACCTATGATAGTTCGATGTCATGATGCTATCATGGTCACTGTTGATCGATTCACTAAGGTGGCCCATTTTTCACCTATTAGGTCTTCCTATACAACAGCTTTTGTAGCTAATGTCTTCATGCGTGACATTGTGAGATTACATGGGATTCCTAGGAAGATCATTTCTGATAGGGATCCTGTATTCACATCTGCATTCTGGACTTCATTGTAGCATGAGCTTGGAGCGCAGTTAAACTTTAGTTTGGCATATCATCCAAAGATTGATGGTCAGACAGAAAGGGTGAACCAGGTTTTGGAGGATATGTTACGAATGTATGTGATGGATAGTCAAACATTTTGGGAGGACTATCTCTACCTGGTGGAGTTTTCTTATAACAATGGGTATCATAGTTCTATTGGCATGGCACCTTTCCAGGCATTATATGGTTGTCCTTGTCGTACACCCTTGAGTTGGGACAACCTTGAGGATTGCATTCTGTTGGGTCCTGAGATGCTTTGTGATATGGAGCAACAGGTAGTGCGTATCCACGAGCATTTGACTACGGCAAAAGATAGGCAGAAGAAGTATGTTGATGCTCATAGGACTGATAAGCAGTTTGTAGTGGGAGATAAGGTTTTCTTGAGAGTGCGATCGCGAAAGAGTCTGATCCGTTACGGAAAGGGTTCTAAGCTAGCAACTCGCTTTGTGGGTCCATTCAAGATTTTGGAGAGGATTGGCCCAGTTGCTTACCGCCTTGCTCTACCGCCCAGCCTAGCTCGCATTCATGATGTTTTCCATGTTTCAGTGCTTAGGCAGTATATTCCTGATCATGTGCATGTTCTTGATTGGAATGCATTGCAGGTAGAGGACGGGCAGCTGGCTTTGGAGCCGGTTCGTATTCTGAAGCAGCAGGGGTTGACCCTCAGGGGTCAAACCATCGAGCAGGTAAGGGTCCAATGGGACCCTACTGATGATTCTTCAGCTACTTGGGAGGATGTAGCTAGATTGAGGGAGTTATATCCCTACTTGTTTGTAGGCTTCCAGGAGTAAGCCTAATCCAAGGGGGGGTGGATGTAGTGCCTACCCTCGTTCACATCTTTTCTGGACATATTATTGCTATTATTATCAGACTTTGATGGACTAGTTTTATGTTGATAGATTAGTGGTAATGTTTTGACACTATCAGACATTATGTTATGGATTCAGTTGTTATATGATGAGATCATTTAGACTTTACATTTCATGTACGTATGATGATCATTATATTGTTATTGTTGATGATTAGTTAGATGGTTTATTATCTCATGTGTTTTATTATGGATACTTACCCCATACTTGCATGTGTATGGTGTGCGTGTTTTCTTATTGTATGGCATTTCTGATGTGGTTAAGGAAGGGAGTCATAGTCACCTGCTTAGTCGGGATCTATACAATGCACCACTTCCTGTCATTGCCTGTTTAGCTTAGCACTATATATATATATATATTGTATGTACATGCATGGTTTTTCTGCAGGTTGTAGGTACCAGGTATCAACTTCCCTGAATTGCCAGGATGAGCGTACCCTATTATACTATCTCAATGATAAGAGAAGGGAGATAAATTCTCAAGTCCAAATCCCAAACCCTAAAACCATTTGTCCTAATGAGTTAGGACAAGTATCAGAGTTGAGCACCCACTGAATGTGTCGAATGACATATTTCGTGATTTTTAATCCTCTAGATCTATTTTGTATGAATTTTCCTATGATGGGTTTTCATATTTTATCTTGAAGGTCTATGGTGAATTTTCTATTAATTAAGTCTCAACAAATAGATTTAATTAATAAATTAATTATTTGAGAAAATTAAATATCATGATATT
The DNA here is from genome assembly GCA_028749045.1 of Cupressus sempervirens. NCBI lineage: Eukaryota > Viridiplantae > Streptophyta > Pinopsida > Cupressales > Cupressaceae > Cupressus > Cupressus sempervirens. The sequence goes on along the minus strand of CM053788.1, from coordinate 282,156,831 downwards.
TGATATTTTGATTATAATTAATTAAAGGAGAATTAATTGAGAGAAAAGAATTAAATAGAAGAAAAATTAGAAATTAAAATAAATAATAATTATAAAATACTAATAAATTAATAAACAAATAATAATAATAAGAGATATAAAAATAAAAATAAAAATTTATAAAATTAAAATGGAAGTTATAAATATTTAAATGGGAATTATTTAAAAAGTAATTGGAGTTATAAGTTTGCATGGGAATTAACATGTGTCTACAATTCTAAGACTCATCAAAAAGAATTTGAAAAGACCCATGCTTAGTTGGTGACACCTTTCAGCAGTTTCAAGAAGCATTCCAAAGGTTTCTTGAAAGCTCTTTATATTCAGGCATTCATAGAAGCTTAAAAAAAAAAAGAGAGAGAGCTATTGGAGGATTGGAGGACTTGAGAACTCGGAAGAAGGGAGGAGCTTGCTCTGCGGATTTTTTTTGAGGAAGAGTGAATTAGCATCAGAATCCGGGTAGACTCTTGTGATATTTTCGCATCTTGTTTTCCCTGTCTTCTTCGTGTCTTCCATATGTCTTCTGAGGAATCTCATGTTTCTATTATATACATTCTCAATTTGAGTAGTTAATTTATTTGAGAATTCTATATGCATAGATCTGAAAATAAAATGTGGCTAGGGTTGAAATTCATAGTCAAACCCATTAGATTAATTATTGGAAATTTTGGAAATCCATGATTTATAGAGAAATTTTGAAAAATGAAAACTTGTATTCATAAATTGTCATTTTGCTTACACACACACACACACACACACACACACACACACACACATATGCAACTATATATATATATATATCGCATGCAACCTATTTAACAAAATGACAATTAATAATATACACCAAAACTTAAAGCACACAGAACGTGGGTCTATGGAAGTCGAAAACCTCATAATGTTACTCATTTCCATAATGTAAAACAAAACTCTACTGCATGCTACGAAACCATGGTGTTTACACCATACCCACATCTGAGTATGGAGATATGCACAACTCGACAATTTCATTGCCGAACCCTGCATATACCCACAATTGGGTGTCAATATTTAAAATAAATAAATAAATTTGCAGCATCTCCTAATTCTTTCAATTAACACTAAAATAATAGTAAGAGAATAAGTTAGAAAATGCCCCCTACCTGAAATATAGAAGATGGAAAAATGCTATGAAATACTCTTGATACAAAAGCCCCAAATGTCCAAATTGAAAAACAATCTCCACAGAGCTACCACACAAAAGTTGCAACCGACCTCCACAATGAAGGATAGCAAAAGAATCCAAATGTCAAACAGTAAATTAATCCCAATGAGTATTATCCTTTCTCGACTTCATAAGCAAGTATCTTTTTCCAACTGAAACCCCTCATATTGCCGAAATCCCAGCAACATCTCACAGGTGTAAAACAAAATAGAGGAAAGTGGCCAAATTTTCTGGCCATACCCAGCATAATATCCCATTCACAACAGAAATAGTTGACCAAGTCCTTCAATGTTATTAAGGCCACATTAAAATGAAATGAATGAATCTGCAATTCACATGGTGTCGTGCATACAGCTACATCATAGCCACCAGCATATTTTGGCCGAGTTTTAAACAAATGCAAAATCCCTTAAGCATTATGTATGCAAAACCCATTAGGGTTTTAGGGAAATAAAACAATAGCCACATTTACTATAACAGCCATGGGTTTTAAACCCTTTTTTAATAGCAATAGACTTTTTTAAAAAAAACTTAGAATACATATAGACCCCTTTAAATACACAACCCGCATACACACACACACACACATATATATGCCAATGTAGGGTTAGGAAAACACCTTAAACATGAACTCATAACCTTAAGCAACATTACTTAACTAAACTCATCACAAGCCAATGGATTAACCGCAATTACATCATACCAAATCTTCGCAAATGTCCTATTTTCAGCGTATTAACATTAAGACTATCATACTAAATATAAAACATGATAATCCTAAACACTATGCTGATATGCAATAAAATATTAAAGCTACAACCATAAAACCTGAGCTTAATTTTAAAAAAAAATTCAATAGTTTTATCAATCATATTTTACCTGCAATCTATACATAGCAATATCGTTAAAACTAGAAACATCAGACATTATTTCTAAGTACATCAAAAAGTTTGTCAGATTCATAAGTGCTTCTACCAAAGCTCAAAATAGAGTATTTCTGAAACAGAAAAGTTTGTCTAGCAATAATCTCATGTTCCAAGGACATTAATAAAATCAAGTTCTAAAGATAATAAGAACATAACATCAGAAAGAAACTTATAACATCAAAGTCCTAATATGCAAAAAACTTGGAGTAGTGGTCAGGCATGACACCCTCCCCCACTAGGCTTTGACTTTCTCCTGGAAGTCAACAAACAAGTGCGGATGAGCTGCCCTCATTATTTCAGTGTCCTCCCATGTAGCAGATGTTTCATCATTGGGGTCCCATAGGACCTTTACCTATCTTATTTCTCTTCCTCTTAAACTCATAGTTTTGCTTTGCGTGATCAGCACTAGTTCCAGCATGATTTGACTATCCAAAATCTGCAAACTATTCCAATCAAGCACGTGAGTAATTTTAGGTATGTACTTATGCAAAACTGAAACATGAAATACATTATGTATTCGTGAAAGACTCGGTGGCAAGGCAAGTTTGTAGGCAACAGGTCCAATCCATTCTAGAATTTCAAATGGACCTACGAATCGTGGTGCTAACTTGGATCCCTTCCATAACAAATTGGACTCTTACTTGGTCTTACCCAGAGAAACACTTTATCACCAACCAAGAATTGACAGTCAATTCTATGCTTATCAACATATTTCTTTTGTCTATCTTGAGCAGTAATAAGATGCTCTATGATCCTCTTAACCTGCTGCTCCAAATCTTGCAACATATCAGGTCATACAAGAGTCCTATCCTCCAAATTATCCCAACTAAGAGGTGTCCTACAAGGTCTACCATACAATTCTTGAAATGGTGCCATACATATGGAACTATGAAATCCATTATTACATGCGAATTGAACCAAGTGTAGATACTCCTCCCATTTATTTTGTCTATCCATTATGTACATCCTAAGCATATCTTCTAGAATCTAGTTGACACGTTCAGTTTGTCCATCAGTCTCTGGGTGATAAGCTGTACTGAAATTCAGTTGAGTACCTAACCCACGCTGCATGGATTTCCAAAGAGAAGAAGTAAAAACTGGATCCCTATCAGAAATAATCTTTTTAGGAATTCCGTGTAACTTAACTACCTGCTCCATATAAATCTTGGCAACCGTTGTTGCATTGTAGGATGATCTAACTGGAATAAAGTGAGCAACCTTAGAAAATCAGTCCACTACCACCACAATAGCATCATGCCTATGAGCTATAATAGGCAATCCATTAATAAAATCTATAGAAATGGTGTCCCATTTCCATTTTGGAATACTATGTGGCTACAATAATTCCGCAAGGTGCTGATGTTCAGCCTTGACCCACTGACATTCCAAGCATCGAGCCAACAAATTTGCTATGTCTCTCTTCATTCCAGGCCAATAATAATTCTGCTTAAGGTTAGCATGCATTTTCTTAACACTTGGATGAGTCAAATATGGTGCTTTGTGGGCCTCAACCATAACCAGATTTCTCAAATCACCCAACTTAGGAATGTACACACTTCCTCTATACAGTAGAAAACCTTCAAAATTCACTGAATACCCTTCAAAATTCCCTTCCAAGATGCTATCACTATCAATAAAATCCTGAAACCAATGATCTATGGAAAGGTTTTGTAAAATCTTATCCTTAAGATCCACTGTTAGGATCAAGGAAGATAATTCATGTCGCCTTCTGCTAAGTGCATTAGCAACCACATTCTCCTTCCCTTGCACATACTTAATCTCAAAATCATATTCACACAGGAACTCCATCCATCTTCACTGCCTAGCATTGAGGTCTGGTTGTGTGAAAAGATACTGAAGGCTTCGATAATCAAAATGTAACTCAAATCGTTAACCCAAAAGAAAATGTCGCTACTTGGTCAAAGCATGCATAATCGCAGCAAGTTCAAGATCATGAGTAGGGTAATTCACCTCATGACTCTTTAGCTTTCTGGACTCATAAGCTATAACACATCCATCTTGCATTAACACTGCCCCTATGCCATCCAAAGATGCATCAGTGCAAACCACAAACTCCTTAGCTAAATCAGGGACTACCAGAATTGGTGCACTGGTCAAACATTCCTTAAGTTTCTAAAATGCTACCTCGCATTCATCTGTCCACACAAATTTCTTCCCTTTTCTCTAAAGAGATGTGATAGGATGTGTTATTCTAGAGAAGTTTGACACAAATATGCAGTAATAGCTTGCTAAGCCCATGAAACTTCAAACCTCAAACACATTTTTAGGTGTTGGCCAATCAACAATAGCCTAAATTTTGGATGGATCTATAGAAATTCCATCCCCAAAAATAATATGCCCCAAGTAAAAAATCTCCGATCTAAAGAATTTTCACTTCTCAGGATTGGCATACAGTCTGTTCCTACAAAGGCATTCCAAAACTTGCTCTAAATGTTGCTCATGCTCCTTAGCAGTGTTAGAATACACCAAAATATCATCTAGAAAAACCACTATGAACTTGTCTAGGTAAGTTCTAAACACACCATTCATTAGGCTCATAAAGACAGAAGGTGCATTTGTTAACCCAAAAGGTACTACTCTGAATTCATAGTGCCCATACTTGGTGCAAAAATTTGTCTTATAAATATCAACTTCTTGGATTCTAAGTTGATGATACCCGAATTTCAGATCAATCTTCAAAAAGACTCGGGCACCCTTGATCTGGTCAAACAAGTAATCAATTCTAGGCAAGGGATACCTATTCTTAATAGTGACCTTGTTTAATTGCCTATAATCTATGTGAAGTCTTAAGGAGCCATCTTTCTTCTTGACAAAGATTACAAGAGCACCCCATGGTGATGCACTAGGATGAATCAAACCTTTTCCCAAAAGCTCCTCCAACTGAAATTTAAGTTCAACCAGCTCTTGAGCTATCATTCTGTATGGAGTCTTGGAAATTGGTTAAGTTCCTAGCACAAAATCAATTTAGAAATCAATTTCTCTTCTTAGAGGTATTCCAGGAATCTCCTCAACAAAAATATTGGAAAACCTCTGCAAGATTGGATGGTCAAGAGAAGAACCTTTAACAAAAGAATCTTCTATGTCATTTATTGAAATGGAAAACAAGATGCAACCTTTCCAAGCACACCTTGCCAATTGCTTGGCAGAAATTGTCCACAAAGAAATGGGTCTCTTGATTCCAGCAATAACCCTAGCTGATCCAAAATCATCTACGCAATGAATTGTCTTATCCTTGCAATCCATAACGGCTTGATGTTGTTCTAACCAATCCATACACAAAACTATGTCATACGATCCTAAAGGTATAACCCTAAGGTTCGCTGAAGTAGTAAAAGATTTCATTAGAATCTTATAGTCAGTAGCAACAATATCCGCATTCACCCTAGAACCTGACACTAACTCCACTTGCCATCTGTTCCTTTCCCTAACCACAGGTATTCCACTATATGGAACTAAAGCATAAGAAATAAATGAGTCTGTAGCTCCAGAGTCAAATAAGATAGATACTTTCATACCTTGAGTATTTCCTTAAGCTTCAATAACTATGTTCTGGTGTTCAGCCTACTTCTAATCCAAAATTACAAAAATATGATGGTTCTTGGTAGAATCACCAACTGTCGCTTCCGACCTAGTTGGCTTAGGTCTAACCTTCGGCTTATCCTAGTTAGGGCACTAAGACTGATAATGAACTAATTGTCCATAATGAAAACACTCAATAGATTTCTTGAATCCCATGTTCTGACTAGAAGGACTAGGAGATGGCTTATTACTCTGCACACTTTGAGGTGGCTGAGATGGCTTAGGCTGTTTAGAACCCTTGGAGTCCTTATCAAACTTCTTCTTCTTGAATTTCCCACCTAAAAATCCTAATTTCAAACTAATCTGTGGAGGTTTTTGATTCTTACTGACATTCAGAGTAGGTGGATTCATGCTAGCTTTGTATGAAGCCCCATGATAACTAGACTTCATCTCAATCAGCTTTTCTCGCTTTGAAGCTTCTTGCATAATCAAAGGTCAAAAAGTTCTCACTTCCTTCCCAATCTTGGGCATAAGCCCTCTGATGAAGTGTTGTATCATGGCCTTATCATTTTTCAGCCCACCCAAAAAACTTCTTAAGCTCGTAGAACCTACGTTCATAAGCTTCCACTGTAGATCTAGACTGCATAATTTGAAAGAACTCCTCTGCACAAGCCTAACACCAATATTCAGACATGAACCTCTCCTTGAAATGCTCTACAAAGAGCTCCCAGGTAACAAGAGAGATATCAATGCCCAGCTTCTCCAACTCTTGTTCCCACCATAAGGAACCAAATCCCCTCAAATGCATAATCATCCATCTTACCTTCACGTTACTCAAGTAATGGTGTAAGACAAAGCATCGCTCAATATTCAGTAGCCAAGCTTCTGCTGCTATACCCTGTTCTGTACCATAAAATAATGGCCCTTTCATCTTGGAAAGATCCTTGAGCTGAGCTCTTGCCACTAGATCATCCTCTACAGGAAGGTTAATACCCTGCACAAGAGGTCTCTTATCATTCACTCCCCCACCAGGAATCTAGTTGTTAGTCTCAATATTATTGAGACGTTCCAGTATCCTTTGAAGTACAATAGCTTGGTCTGCCAGGTTATCCTAGTTTTTTCTAACCCCAGCATCATTCTAGAGCCTAGGACCTCTACCACAGCCCTTGCCCCTGCCTCTGCCTCTACCAGCAAGACTATCCTCAGGAATGCCACTTCCTCGAGTTCCTCTAGTGGCGGGAGGCATGATAGCAACCTACAAACAATTAACTATTGATAACGTGTCGATAATGGGCTAAACCCTATAACCCAAGAGTCCTGGTTATTTAATCACACTCTGATACCAAATGTAATGCCACAAAAACCAAAAGATAAGGAACCAAGAACAAGTACAAAAAAATCGTAACTTTTTTTAATTTTATTTAATCAACTTAATACAAGTACAAATACAATGATTGAGTCACTCTCAATCCAAAATACTCAAGATGAAATATGATATCATCCATATATGTTTCCATTATAATGCTAGTACATATTGAGTTCAGTACAATAATGAAGTACAATGTCATTCTTAAACACCTATGTCCAACATATGGATACTACAAGTAACAAATTCTATTTTCTAGATATAACTTCAACAATCATCCTTAGCTACTTGTTAATCAACTTGAAACACCTGAAAAACACACAGAAATGCAACACAACACAAAGAGGGCTCAGTACACACTGAGTTGAAAAGTGTAATCCACCTGCATACATGTTAGAATAACCATATACATATCCATAATGCAGATATCTGATCCACTTAACATAGTGCAATTCTGAAATTAATATGCAAGAAGTAATCATTTACTTATCAATGCAAAATTAAACTTACAGTAAGAATAACCCGTAAATGAATCATATATATACTGAGGTGTCATTGTTATGACACTAAGATTTTGCATCCATGTATGGTACGCTCATAGTCAACACATAACAGAATTCTCTATTATGCTTGCCAATGACAAAATAGAGATTTGCCTTGTACTCCGTACTTAACCTTATAGGTTTAAGTCATAGGTAAGGCCAATTTTTTTTTATGTAATTAAGGCACCCAATTCATTTTAAAGTTATCACTGATTTAATTAACTGAATAGGATAAACCAAATTCAACCACCCTGATATATGTTCATCACAGCTATTCATAAAACACACATCAAAAAGATATACTAAGAATGTACATGAAACAGATATAAAATCAGTATTCAGCATGATCCTACATCTTTTAATCTATTTGTAACACATCTTATTCTGCCTATTTCAAAGGTAAATTTAGATTACTATATCAACAGAAACAAATACTATAATAGTAAAAACTCGTAAATATAACTAAATTGACACATTAGTTTAATGATATATACCGATCTTAGTACTATACCATTTAACCCTGCTGTCATCAAAAATCTATATTTATCCTTTGGAATGATAAAATAGTAAGATCAAAGTACATCTGATATTCTTGTTTTAAAATAAATTCCATCTACTTAAATCAATGGTACATCTTTTCTAACTAAGAAATAGTTTTGAATTCAAATAATGAACTAAATAACATTATTAGAATAAAAGATTTCTAATTCATAAAATTTTAATTTCAAACCATCATATAAATGTTCATTGGAAAGCTTCATAACATAACCAAACTAATTTAATCATATCTGACAGACTTCTCCATGTCCAAGCTTAGTTAATGTTTCAAACAAAAGATCATTAATAATGATACCGGAAGTTCAACATTATTTCCAATTCCCAGATGCAAGTTCTATTTACGGCATCTCATAGGCTATTACCAATAACCGTAATTAACTAGAATGGAAGTCTGCTATGTTTTAAGATGCACACTTACTATTCAACATAATTTTCATTTAGGGCATCGAGGAACATCAGCTATCAATTTTTTTCAACTATCACATAATACATTATACAATGGTGAACGAAACCAGATCACATACACCCTTCAATAAAACATCAGCTATTATAACTTGATACCTCTCTATAATTTCCATAACATAATGAGTAAATTATGCTGTCGCAATGATATCTCTATTTTTTTCAAGTTTCCTCTTAACTATTTGACAAAATGCTGATACCACAGAATATCATCTTTAATTATATTTTCTCTTTTCCATTAATCCTGCAGACCATATATAAAAAACAGACACAACAAAATTTAACCAAGCTACAGATTGAACATAGTCATATTTTAACATTTTCTACCCGAATTTAATCCAACATGAAACTAAATACATATATTAATTTTTCAAGATTATAACATAGCCCACATACAAACTGTTGAATGCCCCACATAAGTGTTGTTTATTCAAAACAATAAAACTACAAAACTTCGTTCTCACAGGGTTCGGATTTTACTGGAACCGATACCCACTATGTATTCTCATTTCCTCATTACAGTATAAACCTAGATTTATAATCACGACAAGGTATTAAAGTGGTGCTATATATATATATATATATATATATATATATATATATATATATATATATATATATATATATATATATATATATATATATATATATATATATATATATATATATATATATATATATATATATATATATATATATATATATATCGCATGCAATCTATTTCTAAAAATGACAATTAATAATATACACCATAACTTAAAGCACACAGAACGTGGCTCTATGGAAGCCAGAAACTTCATAATGTTACTCATTTCCATAATGTAAAACAAAACTCTACTGCATGCTACGAAACCACAGTGTTTACACCATACCCACATCCGAGTATAGGGATATGCACAACTCGACAATTTCATTGCCGAACCCTGCATACACCCACACTTGGGTGTCGATATTTTTTAAAAAGAAATTTATAGCATCTCCTAATTCTTTCAATTAACACTAAAATAACAGTAAGAGAATAAGTTAGAAAATGCCCCCTACCTGAAATATAGAAGATGGAAAAATGCTATGAAATACGCTTGATACAAAAGCCCCAAATGTCCAAACTGAAAAGCAATCTCCACAGAGCTACCACACAAAACTCACAACCGACCTCCACAATGAAGGAAAGCAAAAGAATCCAAATGTCAAATAGTAAATAAATCCCAATGAGTATTCTCCTTGCTTGACTTCATAAGCAAGTATCTATTTCCAACTGAAACCCTTCATATTGCCGAAACCCCAGCAACATCTCACAGGTGTAAAACAAAACAGAGGAAAGTGGCCAAATTTTCTGGTCATACCCAGCATAATATCCCATTCACAATAGAACTGGCCGACCAAGTCCTTCAATGTTATTAAGGCCACATTAAAATGAAACGAATGAATCTGCTATTCACATGGTGTCGTGCATACGGCTACATCATAGCCGCTGGCATATTTTGGCTGAGTTTTAAACAAATACAAAATCCCTTAAGCATAATGTATGCAAAACCCATTAGGGTTTTAGGGAAATAAAACAATAGCCACATTTGCTATAATAGCCACGAGTTTTAAACCCTTTTTTAATAGCAATAGATTTTTTTAAAAAAAACTTAGAATACATATAGACCCCTTTAAATACACAACCCACACACACACACACACACACACACACACACACATATATATATATATGACATGCCAATGTAGGGTTAGGAAAACACCTTAAACATGAACTCATAACCTTAAGCAACATTACTTAACTAAACTCATCACAGGCCAATGGATTAAACACAATTACATCATACCAAATCTCTGCAAATGTCCAATTTTCAGTGTATTAACATTAATACTGTCATTTGCTGATTTTCCCCCCATCCCTACTGCACCCACCTCCCCCCTGGAGGTCCCCATTTCGCCCCCAGAAGAGATGATAGAAATCATGGTTGAAAAGGGGGGGGAGGCCATCAAGAAAAATAAGAGAAGAGCCTGGGAAAATTTCAATATGGATAGTGTTAGTATGGGCATTGTTAGAGAACCTGCTAAAATCTAGGTGTTGGGGGATCTCGACAGTAGCACCCACTATGACGAGCTCCTTGACCCGACTCTTCTGGTTCTCTCTAACAATGTTCATGAAATGGGTTTCAACTTTCTCAACAATGCAAAGAACAGCCTAATTGACAATTTTTGCTCCATTAAGTGGCTTTTTCAAGAAATTGAGACTCTGAAGGACAGGTCCAACCATACCAACAACAGGGGGGATGTCAAGGATCATGAGGCTAGAGGTAGTAAAGACTAGGTGGGCAGCTAGGAAAAAGACAAAAGCCAGGACCCCAAAGAAAATCAGGAGAACAGAATCACCCGGCTCGAGCAAAAGGTCCAAAGGCTGGATTTCGTCCACCAGGTTGTGACTAAACAGATTGTGGATACCCTCCATACCTTCAATGAAAACATTGTTAATCTAGGGGACTATCTGACCAAGGCCGGCCTTGTGGGGAACGTGGAGCAGAGTACAGAGCACGGAACCAGCCGGGAAGATCCTCAGAAAGAGACTAGTATCCAAGAAAGTCAGGGGGACCAAATGCATTTCCTCCCCACGATCCAAGAGGAAGAGGCCAACCAGAAGGGAAGTGACGCTGCAGAAACCCTGTAGGCAATGGAAAAGAAGGTACACTAGTCTGCCTGCCAGGCTTTTTTCTTGGCCTTTGTTTCTTAGGCTTCGGGCCTTTTTGTTTCTAGCCTTTTGAGGCAGCTTTTGTTTTTTCTATCTTTTCTGCTTTAAGATATTTTATGCTGTAAAACTTTGGGTTTTAGGATCCCTATAAAACCTATTTTCCTAATCAAAAACATTAATACTATCATACTAAATATAAAACTTGATAATCCTAAACAATATGCTGATATGCAATAAAATATGAAAGCTACAACCATAAAAACTGAGCTTAATTTAAAAAACTTTTTCAATAGTTTTATCAGTCATATTTTACCTGCAATCTATACACAGCAATATCGTTAAAACTAGAAACATCAGACATTATTTCTAAGTACATCAAAAAGTTTGTTAGATTCATAAGGGCTTCTACCAAAGCTCAAAATAGAGTATTTCTGAAACAAAAAAGTTTGTCTAGCAATAATCTCATGTTCCAGGGACATTAATAAAACCAAGTTCTACAGATAATAAGAACATAACATCAGAAAGAAACTTATAACATCAAAGTCCTAATATGCAGAAAAATTGGAGTAGTGGTCAGGCATGAAAATGCCTTGAATATCAAATGGTGTTCATAGACTAACACCCAAATCTTTGTTTATCACACTCAGCTATGGCAAGAATAGAGATCTTAAATATTTCTCATCCTCCATGCTTTGAGTATTAAATGGTGTTCATAGATTAACACCCAAATCTTTTATTTCTCACATATATTTTATTAATAATTTAATTTGATTCTCATTATGATCAACAACTTAAATCATGACTTAGAAAGACTTTGAATAACTATTTATATCTTTTAACTTAAGAAAAAAAATTTATAATTATTATTATCTAACCATCATTATTATTATAACATATAACAATATAACCATTATAACTATTATAACAATAATCATATTTTTATTTATGAATATAAACATTATAACTCATACTCACATATGTGGAATCCACGCTTTAACCTAACCCTATTCCACTTGTTGGAGAATGTTGTTGCTACGTTGGATAGATATCCTCTGCTATGAGGTTGTCACTGTCTTTTCTTGTTGGCGTGATATCTGCCTGTGCCTTTATGTTCTCTCTTCTCTATCCAATCTCTCTACGTTGCTTGTTGGTCTTCACACTATTTGATCCTCTTTTCTATCCTCTTCACCAGTTTGATATACACCTATTTATGAGGCAAGAGCAGTCATGGTCTAGGGTTATGTCCCTTTTGTCCAACATTTAATCAATGACCAAACTACCTTTTCCCATAATTTGAATATGATTATTTATTAGTTCTCTTTCCTTCTTTTTTTTTAACCATTGAGTATCATTATTAAATTTAAATTAATATATGAATATCCTTATTTATTTGATTTAATAATTTAATAGTTCAATCCATACTTTATTGCTATGTGATAAGAAGAACCTTATATAAATACATAAATAAATAATTTTATTATTATGTAATATTTCATCAAGTCATAATATTTTGTTCTTTTAGCTTAAGTCCATTGCAATTGATGTGGAGGAATTGAACAAGTCTTACTAATTTCCCATTTCATAGACTCCACTCCAATTGCACTATAGAGAAACTCGTGATTAGGTCATAGTGAGTAGGCCAATGTGGATGATCCCTTGCTTCTAAATTTTTTTGTTCCACCTTACTTTAATTACCTTATTTGCATGTACCTCCATGTGGTCTTTATAGATAGTTGACATGGATTTTATCTATGACACCCTTGAGAAGTCATTTGTAAATGGAGCCTTAGTTTCCTTTGCAAATACAATCTTCTATTTGAAGAACTTAATCATCTTCGCAACCTCCTCCATGGTTTTATTATCTTCATTAAGAAATTGGATGTATAGGAACTTCAAGTTATTTTTCATGGTGTCTATCAATTCCCTAAATTATTTTAAAACTTTAGTGATTCTTTGTGACCCTATTTTACTATCATTTTTCCATTCAAATCTCTTCTTTGACACATAAAGTATGTTATCATTGAAGTCTTGAACTAGTTTCTTTGTTACAAATTTCATGACCCCATACTTTTTGATGCCTATCATTTGTGTAACCATTGTCATCCATTTGATCATTTCCTTGTCCCACATGACCACTTCTTCACCCAGATCAAGACAAACTTTCATGGCATTGCCATACACCTCTAGGCTAGATATATAGTTAAAACCTTCATTTATTATATATTTCAGCCACTCATTAAAATTCTCTTCTATTATCTTATTCCTTTGTATTTGATCCAATAGTTTTGGTTTAGTGGTGAATTTAAATTAAAAGATAGTGGTAATTATACTAGAATTTGAGGAATTGGATGATGAGTTTCATAGACTTACTTAGCCATATTTTTAGCTACATTCTTTGGCTCTCTTTTGTCCTTTTCATACTTTTGGGTCCTTGTTATCATTTTCTTCATTGAGGGTGCCACATGCTTGGGATATAATGCCCTAGATATTTCACCCATATCAAATTTCTCTACCATGAAATCATGAGGAGTGGCTCTATCAATATCTATATCTATAATTTTCCTGGCTATTTTTGTATCCTACTGACTATTATTCTCATTAGCTTCAATCAGATCTCTAAATTTCTCTTATTGTTCCTTTACAACCTTCTCAAGAATTTACTAGTCATATCTTCCAAAGGCATTAATATAGGGACTATGTTATATTTCTTGTTGATTGAAATCTTTAATCATTTTAGGGCTCGTTTGGTAGTGGGAATATGAGTAGAATATGGATATCTAAATTCTTAAAATTTTGAATTCTCTAATTGAGTGCACCAAATTGGAATTGCAAATAGGAATACATATTCCAATTTTGACCCAAAAATGAGCATTTTTAATTCCACCTAAATAGGTGGAATTGGAATACATATTCCTATTCTAGTTTTATTTATTTTAGAAAACATAAATTTTTTGGGTCCGTGAATTCCCCATCAAATTCTAACTAAACCTAACAAGAATGGGAATGTGTATCCCCATTTTCTATTCTAGAACAACAAATCTTATTCCCATATTTCTATTCCCATAGCCAAACATATTAGGGGCTATGGGAATTCCCTTATCTTTGGGTGTTTGCATTTCTTGTTAATATGTTACCTTTGTAATTTCTTGACAATTCACAATAATGTCTTCTTATTTTTACATTTCACCTTGTGTATCTATCACATCTACAACATTATCAATTGATACATCAGAGAAGTATCCTTCAATGCTCTTCAATACTTCCTCAATTTTATCCAATTCAATGACCTCTAGATTATTAGTGCCTCTATTTCTTTTCTTCTTTCTTTGATACCTAGTTAGATGAGTAGGAGATGACTTCTTGGGTTAGTTGGAAGGCATTTTATTAGGTATATATTTCACTTGAGTATCTTATTCACCTACAGAATCAATGGCTTTGTTACTAGGATTAATCAATGATGCAGTAACAAGGTATAAACTAACACTTGTAGAGGCTCCATTTTTCAGTTATTGAAGCTTTCCCTAACTGAATTCCAAGGAAAAGTAAAAAGGACAAGGAAGTAGGTTTGGTTCATATCCAAAAGTAGATGGCACTAACAATCTAGAGTTTCCTTGAACTCTATGTTTTTCTACATTGAACTCTTTCATATCCTCTCTTGTTGCTACATATTTCCTTTGTGCTCAAAACTATTGTTTTTAGTTTTCACACAAAAAAAAAACATTATGTTTGTCAATCTAATTCAACACTTGCTCTCAATTTTAATGTTCACATTCAATAGCCGACATTTACTTCATTAGAAAAAACCTAAGTTACCCGTTCGAGTTTGATTCAAAGTTTGGGTTTGAAGGTCTTGTTCACCAATATGGAAGATTTTGAAAAGGGGTGAAAAACATGTAAATATTATATACATAATATCTATTAAGCCTATAATTATGAGTTAAAATTACCAGGTAAATCGATGAGCTAGTTAACTAAGCCAAAACCATTAACAATTGTTCCTATGGCAGAGGGAGTAACAGGAATATGGATCTTTCACAACAATCTCTAATAGGTAGGTGCTTGGCATAACAAATTTTGAACACCTTTGATGTACTTCCTAGTTTCTTGTGGCTTATATTATCATAGAACATGGGAGCCACTGAAAAGGAAATTTTGTAATTTTATTTCTACCATGCTTCTTCTCTAATAGAACCACTATTCTAAAATTATTACATTTATAGTATATGCCATGAAACCAATTCCTCATTCTACTTACCCAAGAGCATCTCACTCCCACTCTACATGGGAGATTGACATCAATCGAATCAACAATCTATGAATTAAAACTCTAATAGTTTTTTATGTTGGAAATTGTAGCTTCAATGAAGATCTTTATCTCTTGACATTATTATTGTTATGGTTACCTACAACCGAAAATGACATTTATGATAAAATTGTAATATTAAATATTAAGACATGTGTTATTCAACATGCGTTGAGGCACGGAAATACAAAGAATCATGTTTTGGAAATTCAAGAGACCTTCACTTGTAATGTGAAGAGTCTCTCCTATTGTTATATATATGCATCAAGTGAAGGATATTGTACACTTGAATTTTATTATCATTAAAATGGTCTTGTGTTGTGTGGTTGTGTTTTTTCCTTCATTCTTGAAGGGTTTTCTCATGATATTTCTCTATGTCTATCATATGTGTTTGGCTCCTTCTTTTTACTATTTATCATTGATTTCTAGGTTCAAAACTTAACATGGTAGTAGAGCTAGGTTCATAATAGTTTATAAGGAAATTTTTATATATTTAGTGTATTAGCATACTCAATTTTATTTAATGCTTGTCTATACCTTTCATTTCTTGGGATAGTTTTTGTGCGATTCTTGGTGTTAGTTTCTTCTCTTGAGATTCTAAATGTTTCATTGAATTTTGGGGTTATTATTTTATGACTCGATCCATTATAAAGGATCTAGGAAATGCACGTGTAATTCAAGTTAATGTTCATATCATTTGAATTTAATGCAGGTATTGAAACTTATTCAAAATAAAAAATTTGTATGCACATTTGAGTTTATGCCCAAAAGATTTGGGATTGAGGTATGCATTTGTTAAAGTTGTTTTTGGTTATATCCTCTCATCATGTTTGTGAATCATTTATGTCTCATCATCATGTGTATGTTTATGGGCATGATGTAAGTCTTTGTCCTTTGTTTATGTTGATTCCTCATATCACTATTTTTTTTACTTATCATGGAATAAAAATGGTGAGGTCATCTATGTCATTTCCAATGTTATTAGCATTGCACATTCTAGTGCAATACCATTTTTCTTAAAGAGGATCAATTTAGAAGATGACATGTCAATATTTTTCCTTTGTGGTTCTTTGATATTTTTTTGAACTACTCCTTATAGTTGTGATCTATAAATATTGAGTATTTGGACTAACTTTTTATTGCCTTAGAACTTTGTCTTCATGAATGACATCATTGCAATGGTTTATTAATAGGTAGCAACTTGATCTACATCGTTGGTACTCAACTTCTGAGAGGACTTCTGATGGTTGGAGAGGGAGCTCACATATATAGATGTCTATCTACATGTTGCTCAATACCAAAGTGTACACAGTGCTCCTATCCAACTATGGTTGTCCAAAGCGAACTATATATATCAAGTCTACATCATTACTATTCTTTTGACAGTTCTCTAGTTATTGTTGTCTAGTCTAGTCAGTCTCCAAGTGGGAGATTGTTGTGATGTGGAGCCTAATTAAACTCAGAGGTTATTTTTTCCCAATTTAATCAATGTGGTTTCCCCCCCCCCAACCTTAGATTTTACTCTAGGGGTTTGAGGGTAGCACCCCCAAGACAGGATCAAGGGGCAACACCTCATGCAGGGTCTTGGGCAAAGCTCCACATGTGCTCCCAAAAGCTTGGCCACCTTTATTATTGTAAAAGGAATCAACTATTATTTTTATATTTGATGGCTTATTCTAGCCCTAGTTCTGTAAATGAAAAAATCTTATATAAAAGGGCTTAGGGTTAGGGATTTTATACTATATGATGAGATTGTATCTTCTTGTGGCAGTATTGAGTTGTAAGGGATTATGGATTGTAATCAGGTTGTAATCACTGGATAACAAGAGTATTGAACTCATTCTTTGGTGGATGTAGCTCAAGGATTGGGTGAACCATGTTAAATCTTTGTGTTTATGTTCTCTTATGTGTGATTTATTAGTTTTTGATATTGGTTATATTTACATGTAATTTTTATTTTTGTTGCATTAATCCTAACATCTCTAATGGTTCCCTCCAGGAAAGACCATTTGCGAGAAACTTAATGCCTTCATCATGTAACTGCCAAGAAAACATGATGAGTATAGTCATGCGTGGTGTTCTTATAGATGAGAGAGGCCATAATAATAATTATTACATGGTAGTTTGAAGTCATTCAATTTATTATTCAATCGATGTTTAGGATGCTATACACATTCAGTGTGAGATTGAGTGTTATTCACTCATGATGATGCATGCTTAGAATTCCTTATCACTGCCTGTCCATGATTGGGAGTTGAATAACATATTTCTAGAAGGAAAATTAGATCATATTATTATAGCCACACCATCTTTCAAAATGGTTTGATAAAATGTTCTCTTTCATTTTTGTTGGAGATGTTATGTAAAGTTAGTATTGTTCTGATTTTATGTCTTTCAGCAGAGATCCCACTCAGAAATTCTCGACATTCTAACACCATTCTTGTTGTTGTCATGTAAAAAGGTCTTCCTAATGGCTATAGTCATGTTGATGAGGAGTGGGAAAAAAATATTTTTATGTTAGATATTTAGATGTGGAATATTATTTAGTATAATTTATCATTATCTTATCATTGGAGAAAGATTATAGAATTTTGAGTGCAAATTATGCATGGCTTTTAATTTTGTAATAGTTCTTATTCAGAACATCAAATGGTTTTAGGAGTAAATATATTTGTATTAGTGAGAAGAATACCCATGATTATAGGAGATAAGGCTTTGCCTTACAATGTAATGTTTGATTTCCATATATATGTTTTTTATTAAGTAAAACAAGTTTTACAAGGATCTTGAAACCCAATTGTTTTACATAAAATTAGAAATATAAATAAAAAGTAAAGTCTAGCTAGTATGCATCTACTTATAAAAAGCCAAAACCAAAAGATAGGCCTGTGGCCAAGATATAAAAACCAGTAACTCTAGATAAGGTCGAAACAAAAAATGAAAACTAAAACTATTAGCTCTCCCTATCTAGAACCTGCAGAGTCTTTGCAGCTTCATTGGCCTTTCGGTTGTCCACGCTTGCTTGATCCTAGTTCTGATCATCCATTGGTCCCTTGTCTCTTT
The DNA here is from genome assembly GCA_028749045.1 of Cupressus sempervirens. Taxonomy (NCBI): domain Eukaryota; kingdom Viridiplantae; phylum Streptophyta; class Pinopsida; order Cupressales; family Cupressaceae; genus Cupressus; species Cupressus sempervirens. Next base: position 282,138,139 of record CM053788.1, on the reverse strand, counting down.
CTTTTCTTCCTCAATTTTCCCACAGTCCATACTGGCTTTATCTTCTTTTTCCCCACCAAAGCCAGCTTCCTTCAGAGATTCACCCAAACTATTAATGATCTCATTTAGGGTATTCAAAGTCACAATCACTTGATTAGCCAGGTTCTGATTAGAAGTCTCCATCCTTAGAACTCTTTTTTCAACCATTGAGATACGGTCCTCCTGGTCAACATGGTGTCCCTAGTTGCTACTTCTCATGTGGTCATCCTTCTAGCTTGCTTTCTCCTTGAGTTCTTCTATCTTGTGAAATAGCCCTTTGATAGAGAAAAAATTATCTATCATGCTATTTTTAGCATTTTTGAGTAGGTTGAGCCCATATTCTCTCACGATGTCAGAGATTGCAACAAGAGTCGGGTCAAGAAGCTCATCAAAATGGACTTTACCATCTTTTTCCTTCATCACCTGGGGGTTCATCATCTCTCTGACTATCCCCATCTTCACCATTTTAGAGTCAAAATTTCTCCATGATCCCCTCTTATCTTTCAAAACCACCTCCCCACTATCTTCCACTAGAGAAATTATCTTCTCTTACGAAAAAGAAATGGTAGGGACTGGGCCTAAGAGCAAAGGAGTTTGGTCTTTTGTTTCTTCTAGCAACAAAGCCTCCTTAGCCTTCCTTTTCTTGGGGTTCCCTAGTGTAACTATTGTTTCCTCCTCAAACTCCTCACTGTCCTCCCCCTTCACCTCTTCCTTTGATTCTATATCCTCTTCTTCAATGCTATTCTCCTCCTCCTCTTGTTCCTCAATCTTGGGGGGGTTAGGGGTTAAACCCCTAGGGCTTTTGCTACTAGGAGCAATGTTGGTAGAGGGGGAGACTTTCTCCCCTTCCTTAGATTTCTTACCTTTAGAGGGGGGAGTTTCCTCATCTTCCAAATATATATTTTTTATTGAATAACATGTCACTATTGTTTAAGAGAAATAGAGGGTTTGGAAAAGTTGGGTGGCATTTGCATAGGAAGGAGAAGAGCTATTTGTGGCAGGATAATTTGAAGGCTTCAGCTAGATTGGTTCCATCATCAAATTAAGGATTTTTTGAGAAAAATATAAGATTTCTATGATTATACTTTGTGTTGGACAAAATAGGGTTTTATCGTTAATATTTATGAAGGATTAATTTTTTAATCAATCTCTCTTGGTTGCAGGGTGGAACCTTAAAGATTAATATGAGAATGTTGATTGCAATCATGAGGAGATATTTTTGCATTTAGAGTGAGCTTGTGATTAAGAGGGAGATTGATACAGGAGCATCCAGAGGTATAAGGGAAATCCTGTGTCACCCAAAAAAATGTACTTAGACTTAGTTTCTGTTTCATGTGTTTTCATTTTTGGATACCCATTTGGGTCAAATAAAGGTTCCAACTCTCACAGTTCCACTATCAGTGTGTTTGAAAATCCCAAAAAAATAGGAGCATGCAATTTGGCCATCATTTTGGTGACCTAGAAGGTGTGAATTGTCCTGATGAATGTAATTGTGATTTAGAGCATTCCAAAAAAAGAATCAGGTCAAAAGGCCCCACGGTTTGAAAGTTATTGCAGTTTTTCAAGTTTTGGAGACCTCCTAAGAATGCTTTGAAGTCAGGTTAGGGGCATTAAATGACCTCAAAAAGGGCCAAAAAATGGGGGACGAGAAAATCTTGTCCATAGGGCCATAGAGCGCTTCGAGAGCTTTTCAAAAATGTAAACGGTTCGTCAATCGGAGCTACGGTTCAAAAGTTATGCCTCCCGAAAGTTTGGTTACCATTTTTGGATTCTTCTAGATTTGCACCGACTTCTAACGCAACTTCCGAAATCTTCTATTTGGTCGGTGGATGACTACTAGCACTTTCTAGAATGTACTCCTAGTCCTTAACACTCTGGGGTCTATTTAAGGAGATTTTTGGCATTGTAAAAGGCAGTTCGGAGTGGAGTTTGAGAGGAGGTGCAAAAAGGAGAAATTATCTCCAGATTTATGCTATTGTAAGCCCTTAGGGCATGTTTAGAAGTTTATTTTCTCTATACTATTTGTACTAGCTTATTTTCTCAGTTAATATAATTTCCCTTTTCTATTGTGTCCATTTTGTTCTTGGGTTGTGTCCCCATCAGAGATGTTGAGCTTTAGAGGGAGATTTTAGCTTCAAAGAGAGGCTTCATTACTAAGAGGGTGTTCTTATGGAATCCCCTTCATTCTCATATATGCTTGTGATGTTTGTGGTATTTGTAAAATTTGAGAGTTAAGTGGAATTAAGTCTTGTTTTGTTATGTCTATTTATATTCTTGTCTAAATAAATGAAATTGTAAGAATCAATTATGATAATGTTTTTTCTATAAGATTGATCATCATGTGGAGAGAATTCATGATGACATCACATGGAGAAAATTTGTGGTGGGAGTTAGAGGTTATGTTGAGTGATCCCATGATAGTTCACGTGGAGAGAATTTGTGAATAAAGGCTTAGTTGGGATTTTTACAAATCTATCCTATTGAGTGATTCCATGATGTTGTGTAGAAGTTATAGGTCTATTATGTTAAGTGATTCCATAGTTATTAGTAAGTTGTTCTCTTAGTATAATGTTGAGAGATTCTATGACAACATCACATTGAGAGAGTGTTATGAAAGTTCGGTGTTTGTTGTAGATTTTTTAGGTTGAGTGATTCCATGAACTTTTGTGGTTAGATTTTATCACTTACATTTTGTTTTCAGCCTTGTGTGATTGTTTAGCTAAAGATCTATTTTGCTAATAGGGAGTGTTGGATTTTACAGCTATAATAGAGATCTTTATCTCTAGGCATTATTACCATTATGGTTACTTACATCTGAAAATGATATTTATGATAAATTGTAATATTAAATATTAAATATTAAGATGTGTTATTCAACATGCATTGACGCATGGAAATATGAGGAGTCATATTTTGGGAATTCAAGAGACCTTCAGTTGTAATGTGAAGAGTCTCTCCTATTTTTATATGTATATTGCATCAAGCAAAGGATAATGTACACCTACATTTTATTATCAATAAAATGATCTTTTGTTGTATGATTGGACTTTTCCCTTCATTCTCAAAGGGTTTTCCCAGGATATTTTTATGTGTATCTTGTATCTATTTGACTCCTTCCTATTACTATTTATCATTAATTTATAGGCTTAAAGCTTAACAATTGATGGCTAAGATTGTAAATGATTACAAATGCTTAATTCATAACCACACAAATATCTTTATTTTTTCATAGAAGAGTTACTCCTGCTTAATATTCAATAGAAGAATTATCAAAGGTCCATTTCATTCTTCCATTTACACTCTCTAAATCATGTCTTAATTGATGGCTAAGAAATTTCCCACTAGTTTTGTACCAAAAATGACCACAAACATCAAATTCTTAAAGGTGAGGAGCCTCAAACATGGTGGCCACTCTTCTGCAAGAAGAAATATGTCTCAACCCATGAGAACTAAAGTTTCCTGCAACACCCATTTCCTTAATGATTCTTGCAAGGATTTGAAAAATGTCTCAATGAAAAAGTTGTTGAGCTATTTCACATCCATTTGATATTATCTTGTTTGTTTCTAACAATTTTTTCCTACCAAGGCAGAAACTATTGCCAAAGCTTCGAGTTAAATAGTGATTAATATTCTCATCCACGACCAATTAAAATGCTCCATTACCCTCTAATAAAGTTGAATTTCAATATTTATTTTTTTAAGTGAGCAAGATGATCAACAGTAACCCTCACATTATGAAAATCAATACTTTTCACATATTTCAATGTGAGAGAAGACACAAAAATCAAGATAAAAGTTTTGAAGTTATCGTTGTTGCCAACTATTGGCATTCCAAAATCTTCAGCATCAAAGACTAGCAACTGCTTATTTCCCTTCATGCAAGGGATACATCTGGCCTATGTGTCCACATTTTGGTCTATTTGATAATTATCATACACAATATCCCTTTTTGTTGTTCTAGGGGCAACTATTATGCCCATCTCTTTCTTTGAAATAGCTATGTCTACACCATAGAAATTCAAGAAGTTGTAGGAATAGCAAGGTACTCATTTCTTTCCTCTTGTAAATGGAACAATGAATATGATCAGTATAAGATTAAATATTGCTGCTCTCTCCTGCTAACTTTGATAATAGTTTAGTAGTAGGTACAATATCTGACATTGGTTACAATGTCAGGTTTCATTTTTATTTTTCTTGCCATAGTCACAAAAGCATTGGATGAGAGTAGTTGCATGTGGTTCATGGACTTTGATTTAATGGTACTCGAGTTTTTCTCTTTGCAATCAATGGTAATTCTTTTTGTTTGTTTTTCAAAATTTTCCCCTATAGTTGAAAAGAAAAATGTAATGGAGATCTACTTGCACGGGACTATTATTCATTGCACATTGTTCATCATGCCAAATGAATAAATAATAAACATCCTCCTCCTGGGTCATACTTTTCTTTTCATTATTGTATTTTATTCTTAGTTTTCTCCCTCCATTATTGCAATGTTCTGCATGGTGCTATTTCCATTGTGTGCTAGCTACTTTTGGGGTAGTGAATTGTCTTTTGCAATTGACTTATTAGGCTTCTTCTCTGAAGGAATTTCAGCTCTTCCATCCAACAAATTGCCCCTTTGCAGTCATAGTGCTAAGAGGGACAATACTATTAGTAGCCAGTATAATATTGGATCTCAGAGATGACCTAAATTTGATTTTTTAGTGGATTTAGAAGGCCTCCCATGTCAAGGATGCTTTGCACATCACCAGAGAAATGGTAAAGCAATGCAACATGTAGAAAGTTTGTTTGGCTGGCCATTCGCTCAGTGCCATGGTGGTGCTTGAAGGCAAAGATAAACAAATACACATAAATAAAACTAATTTTATTATCTTTTTACCTTGCTAAAATGCATTACATTAAGCCTCTTTTTATAGAGGTTTGAGAACTCTCTAGAATACAAATGAAACATATATGTTATAATATTACATATAATTGAATATGGGCAGCTATGTTGCAGTTGGAGTGGCTGAGATGGCTCATTGTCTGTTATTTATTATGGATGGGTAGAGTGTGGTCTAGACGGTGGGTAGTCAATAGAAAAATTAATACACCCAACTTCAGAAATTAATACCGCCAACATTCCCCCTTAATTTATGTGATTAACAAATTTTGCATCAGTAATACCTGATTTCTCTCATAGATATTCAAAGTTACTCTTTGGTAATGCCTTAGTGAAAATATCTACCAATTGATCTTCAGATTTGTAGAATTCAAGGTAGATTTCTCCATTTTTGACCAATTCTCTAATGAAGTGATACCTTGTATCAATATGTTTGCTTCTCTTATGAAATGCATGATTCTTAGATAATGCTATTGCTGATTTGTTATCACAAAGAATTGGTGTTGGTTCCTCCTGATGATGGTGAAGATCACACAAAATTCAATGCATCCATACTTCTTAACATGCTATGGAAGTGGCAGCTGCATATTCTACTTCAGCTAATGAAATAGTCATTGTAGGTTACTTCTTTGATGCCCACGATATGGCTCCCGATCTAAGGTGAAAAACATATCTAGAAGTGCTCTTCCTGTCATCAATGATAACTATAAAATCACTGTCAGTAGAACCAATCAAACCAAAAAATTTAGCTTTGGAATATAGGATTCTATATCCTATTGTTCCTACAATATATCTCAATATCCTTTTTCCAACTTGCCAATGAGAATTTTGTGGTGACTGCATGAACCTTAAGATCAAATTGACACCATACATGATGCTTAGCCTTGTAGCTGTCATATACATTAAACTTCCAACAAGTCTTTTAAACATAGTTGGATCAACATTTGAGTTCTTCTCTTCCTTGCTAAGTTTTGTTCATGTTGCAACTAGAGTTGATGTTGGATTGCAATTCATCATTTTAAATCTCTTCAAAACATCCTTTATATACTTGGATTGACAAATGAAGATACCTTTGTCACATTGACTAACTTCAATACCTAAGAAATATCTCATCAACCCCAAATCTATCATTTCAAATTCTTTCATCATTTCTGACTTGAACATTTCTATTGATAAATTTCTAGTGAATATCAAGTCATCAACATACAAACATACAATCAAAATTTGACCTTACTTATTAGTCTTGACATACAATGTGCACTCATTGTTACTTCTATTAAATTGATTTCTTATCATGTATGAATCAATCCTCTTATACCAATCCCTAAGAGCTTGTTTCAAACCATAAAGTGCCTTGTTTAGTTTATATACCTTATTTTCATGCCCACAAACCTCATAACTAGGTGGTTGTTTAACATGTACCTCTTCATCAAGAAAACCATTCAAAAAAGCTGATTTTACATCCATTTGATACACTTTCCAATCATTTTGTGTAGTTATTGCCAAAATAGTTCGAACTGTGTCAAGTCTAGCAACTAGAGAAAATGTTTCATTATAATCAACTCCATATTGTTGTGAAAAACCTTTAGCAACTAGTCTTTCCTTATGCTTAACAATTTTACCTTTTGCATCAAATTTAGTTTTGTAGACCCATTTGACTCCTATACATTCTTTTCCTTTAGGTAAATCCATTATTTTCCATGTTTTATTTCTTTCAATAGAGTCAATTCTTCATCCATTGCCTTGATCCATTTATCTTCTTTAATTACTGCATCAAAATACAATTTATCACAAGAAAATAAAGCAAATTTTGAGTAAATGTCTACATTCTCTTCTTCTTGATTATATATATTTCTTTTAAGCTTCTTTTCTTCTTACCTTTGTAACTTGGAGTTGAGAATGTAGAATCTGATTTATCACTTACATTTGAACCTGGAGGTGAGGCTCCTTGCACAAAGTTCCTTGGTGGAGTATTGGGTGTTGATTGAGTCCCTTGTTCCTTTAATTCGTCATCACTTTGTAATATTGGTGCTCCTCTTGTGACTTTTTTGTTATCATTTTCATGCCATGAATCTTCTTCTTCAAATTTAACATCCCTGCTAATGATCAATATCTTTGAAACAAGGTTATACAATCTATAAGCTTTTGATTCTTCACTGTAACCAATAAAGATACATTTTTTACTTTTATCATCTAATGTCCTTCTCAATTCAAATGGCACTAAGGAATAAGAAACACATCCAAAAACTCTAAAATGGGATACATTATGTTTCTTACCATTCCATGCTTCTTGAGGAATTGTGTTCTTAACTCTCTTTGTAGGACTCTTGTTCAAGATGTATATAGCACATGCTACTGCTTTTGCCCAAAAATCATTGGATAGATTTTTAGCCTTCAACATAATCCTTGCCATCTCCATTATGGTTTTTTTATTCCTCTCTACAACACCATTTTGTTGTGGTGTGTACCTTGTGGTAAACTGTTTCTTAATTCTATGAAATCTGCAATATTCTAGAAACTCGGTAGAACTAAATTCACCACCTCTATCAGATCACAATACCTTGATGTAGAGACCACTTTGTTTTTCAACCAAATTTTTGAACTCGAATTTTTCAAAATCTTCACTCTTTTGTTTGAGAAAGTATATCCAAGTCTTCCTGCTAAAATCATAAATAATTGTTAAGAAATATACGCTTCCTCCCAAAGATGGAGTTTGCATAGGTCCACAAATATCAATGTGAACTAATTCCAATGGTGCCCTTGCTCTATATGAACCTCCTACTAGGAAGCTTTCTCTATGTTATTTTGCCAATATACATCTTTCACATGAACTTGGTGGTTGTACTATATGAGGCAATCCTCTCACCATATTTTTCTTTTGTAACAGGCTCAAAGCATCAAAATGAAGATGATCATACCTCAAATGCCATAGCCATGACTAATTTGAGAATGTTGTCTTGAAACTAACTTATTTTCCTCCTTGAATGCAATGAATCTGGAGGGGGAACATTTGATTTTGTGTCATGTTGACTCTTGCAATTAACCTGCCACCGGGATTTCTATCCAAGATTGTGCAAACATCATTATCAAAAGAAACTTTGTAACCCTTTTGTACTAGTTGACCAATACTCATGAGATTGTGTTTTTATCCAGGCACAAAATACACATCAGGAATATATATTTTTCCTCCATTATTTGTCAAGACAGTTATAACACCTTTTCCCATTACAGAGACTTTAATATCATTTCCTAGCTTTACTTTAGATTTTACATAATCATCCAAGCTAGCAAGAAAATCTTTATTTCCAATCATATGGTTACTACATCTACTATCTAGGAACCATATATCACTAGAACTTTCTTGAGTAACAGTACAAGTTATAAATAAACTTCTTGAATTGTTATCAGATACATCTGAGTAATTAACACCATTCTTTTCAATATCCTCTTGTTTCTTTCTACATTCACTTGCACTATGACCAAATCTCTTACAATAATGACACTGAATTTGAGATTTATCAAACCTTGATGATGGGTGTTGGATTGAGCTTCTGCCACATCCTCTGTTCAAACTCTGAATGGATTGATTTGTTCTTTCTTCTTATATTGGACTTCCATGTCCATTTATGCTTCTACATCTTCCTCTTCCTCTGTAGTTTGATCTTCCTCTTCCTTTTCCAAAAGATACCTATGATCTAAAAGCATTCTTTAAAGAATTGTTATTTCTGTTCATTCTTGATTCATGAGATAAAAGTGAACTCATTAACTTATCAACAGATAGTATTGTCAAATCCTTAGATTCTTCAATGGCAACAACAATAGCATCAAATTTTCTAGGCAAACTATGAAGTATCTTTTCATCAAATTTTTGGTCTGTCAAATCATCACCATATGATCTAATTTGATTAACCACATTCATTACTTGATTTAGAAATTGATCAAATGAGTTTGAATCCTTCATGCACAAATTTTCAAAATCACGCCTTAAAGTTTACAATTTAGAAATCTTAACTTTTGATGTCCCTTGATATACTATTTCTAAAATATCCCATGCAATTTTAGACTTTTTAGCTGCACAAACCTTAGGGTAAATTGATTCATCTAAAGATTTTTGAATTAGAAACAATGCTTTAGCATCCTTTTTCCTTTTATCTTTTAATTTATCCTTTTCAAGTTGTGTTAATGTAGACTCATCTTGTGTTTCATTAAAACCATTTTCAATAAGATCTCATATGCCTTGAGAACAAAATAATGTTTTCATTTTTATAGCCCAAAATTCATAATTTTTACCATAAAATATTTGAATTTTTGGTTGAGCTATACTACTTCCTGAAGCCATATTAATACTTAGGTACAATTGCACCTTACAATTTTAAACTTTTCTTTACAAAGCAAATCCACCAAACAAGTCTAAGCCAATGACATATAGTTTAAAGAAACAACAATAAAATATTATTTTCCCCTTTTAACAATTTTTGCTTAGACTTCACTCCATGAAATCAGCTCATACCTTCTTTCAAACATTAAACTGAAATCTTTTCTTCTCTAGATCTTTGCAGCCACTAATCTCCAACTTTAGAAGCTAATGATCTGCAAGAAAGAAAACATTAGAAGCTCCATTCATTGCTACAGTAGTTATACATATCAACAAATAATTATTTTCCTCCTAGGCCCAGATCTTCATGCTCTGATACCAATTTGAAGGCAAAGATAAAGATATACATAGAAATAAAAATGATTTTATTGTCTTTCTGCCTTGCTGAAATGTATTATATTAAGCCTCTTTTTATATAGGTCTGAGAACTCTCTAGAATACAAACCAAACATATTACACATATTATAATATATTATAATATTACATATAATTAAATATGGGCGGCTATGTTGTGGCTGAGATGGCTCATTGTCTGTTATTTATTGTGGATAGCTAGAGTGTAGTCTGGTGGGTGGTCAATAGAAAAATTAATATAGCCAACTCTAGAAATTAATACTGTCAATAGTGATCAAAGTTTCACAGATAATGGCGGAAGAACAATCAATTTTCTTAGATACCCATTTGTTCAATCCCCCCTTTTCTCTCATTTCTGTGTGAGATAAACCATCTTTTTGATTAATTATTTGCATTATTTTAGGGCTAGCTTGAGCAACTTTGCACACAACTTGATCGCTTAGGAAAAATCCTAAGCCTCACCATCTTTCTGCCTCTCCAAATCTATTCATAAATGGCAGTGGGAAAAAGGGGTTAAGATTTTCGTGTGGGTTGTATCAGTGGTGATTGGAGGAGATAGAGGTGAAAACAAAACATTATAATCTAGATGTGCTAGAATTTGTCAATCGTGTGAACCAATTTGCAAAAGTTGCAGGTAAGTTTTATTCTGTATGCAAAAGTTATTGTTTGGATGCCACTGTTTTCTAAATTTTATTTTCAAATGTTTCAAAGGAATATTGGGTTTCTTTTTATTGTGTTTATTTTATGTCTATCCTTTCTATGTAGATTCATGTTTGAGCTATCTATACACATTTGGTTTTGTATTTTGTTATTGATTTGGATTTGGACGTATTTATTTTGGTTTCGAATGATGTTTATTTATTATTTTTTCAAAATTATATTTGGTATCACATCACTTCATAATGAAGTAATCTAACAATCTTTATATTTAAAAAAAAATCATTTTGATGATGGATTGTACAATGTGATTAAGAATGTTCTTTAATTAGAAAGAGAAATCTAACAAGAAGGTATGTCATTTGAGTCTCATCAACTGTGGAACCTTCATGTCTATAAAGATATGACACAAGGGCAATTGCAACAATGAATGGAGTTCACCTAGGCATTGCCCATGTGTATGCATTGTTACATGGCACACTTTGTAGTAGCCAATATTTCTCAATTGGCTATATTTTTCATTTGTTTATCCATTAGAGAATATCTCAAAAAAAGACACACAAACTTTTTGAAAAGAACAATATCTCTATATGACCTTTATCTTTGAAAACTATGGTATTTGAAATAGAATAGCATTTTTTCTAGAGGTATGACAATACAAATTAATGAGTATCCTTACAAAGAACACATATATTCAAGGAAATCGATCAATAAATCACATTAGATTAATAGAAAATCATTCCTTGTAATAGGTAATCAATTAATAGGCCTGATTTAAGTGCTCTTCTTTAGCGGTCTACTGCCAATGGATGCTTTCCTTTCACTATCACAATATTAAGTTATGTTAATCTTTCTATAGTTTACTGCCTAACAATGCACTTATTTCATCTACTTGACACCATTACTCCCATTTCTACAATTGAACACTAAGTTGTGCTCTTGTATTGGTTTCAGTGCCTTAGTAGTGAGCATTTTTTTAAGTATTTCTCTCATTTTGGCAATCCTATGCTATGTCTCTTCTTTCCAAAGTTTAGTATTTGTGGTTCTTGCATTACAAATGGATTGTGGAAATCTAATATTGTTGATTTTGCATGCATGTCTACCAGGGCAATCACAACTTCAACATATTATATTGAAGTTGTGATTGTCCTGGTAGACATGCATGCAAAATCAACAATATCAGATTTCCACAATCCATTTGTAATGCAAGTTCATTTTGGATTTGATTGTGTGTTTTTTAGCGTCATCATTTCAGATCACTCTCCATAATCCATCATCAGCCGGATGAGAGAGTGGAGGATGCATGCAAAATGTCATATCATACAGAAGGCATGTGAACTATTTTATAGAATGCTTGAAAAATATCGACAATAACTAATCAAATTGTCGTAATCACCGACAGTAACTAATATGCTTCTTCATTAATATGCCCGATACAATAACCAAACTTGGCAACTATGCATAGCAAGTTATATGCTAAAAGGAAATCATTTAGGAGATACAAAATTTGAACAACCATATGTTAAGATTCTACAATTTGTATCACTTGCCTGAGTCTGACAGTTGAGATTAAGTTCGTCATCCTCCCTACAGTATGTTCTGATGGCCTACACATCCACAAAAGTTCCAGCATCTCGAATTTGTAGAATAAGAATTATTTTGTAGCGAATGGACATAATTGACAATAAATCATCATATAAAAAGACTCCCGTGTGAAGCATGAATAGCAAAGGAAATGAATATGGGTGATAGGGAAGAGAATTCAATAATAGAGGCTTTTAACTTTAGTTATATATAGTCATGATATGGGTAATGCACAACTGCCTCCTGGATTCACATTCCATCCCACAGATGAAGAGCTCATAACACATTATCTCATTAGAAAAGTTTTAGACAGCAATTTCATAGGAAGGGCCATTACTGAAGTGGACCTCAACAAGTGTGAGCATTAGGGAGGGTTCAATTCCCTCCTTTATTATTTATTGCGTGTATAATCCCACACACCCATTTGATCTCAAATGATATGTATTGAATGATGAGTGTTTGTGCTAAGTGCTCGAAAACCATCCATTTCATGCCTTCATCTGTACACAATGTCTTTCTAGTTTCTTTCTACTCGCATGCCCATTTTATTTCATATGATTTTTTGAAAATTGTGTCACTTTAAGCTTTCAACTATTTCCTCTTGATTGATCATCTCATAATTGTTGAATGAGAGCTTTAGGATAAGCTATAGGCATCCATCAAAGCATAAAGGATTTTTTCAGATAGAAAAGATGAAGTAGTAGCATTTGTCTTCGGTGACATGCTTGCAAAATGGAAGCATAGATAAGTCATGTGAACTGTTTGACAAGATGCCTGAATGTAATGTTCCTCCATGATGCTCATGATTTTCCAATTTGAATATTGCCAATTTTTTAAACACAAGTTAACTACGATTCAATCACCTTTGATTACTATATCATCCATATTAAAAGCATCACCTTTATCATATGCTGTTGGTGTTGATCATATGTAGGACTGAACACTTGTGAATAGCATTTAGTGGTCAGAATCCACATTAATGAATACTGCACCCAAGATTTTCAAAGTAGATTCAGGTGCTGAGAATGAAAAATCACTAAAACATAGCTATTTAGGAGCTTGGAAAACCTTAGGAATAGTCCATTATAGCTTGCAAGACCAAACATGACTATCTTAATCCTCACATCTAAGGTTTATCAAGCCAAAAAAAGTGTTTAACTATTGAACAAAATCTGAAAATGTTTTGCTTAAATGGTATACTCTCAATTAAACATCTAGTTGTTATATGTTGTTAGTTTTGCCTTGGACTAAAAGCTTCAATGGAAAGATAAAACTAAAGTTGACTACAATATAAATTATTATTACTTTCTTGCACGAACAAGTCTCAAAACATTCTCTTCAAGTACACCTGACTCCCTCTTATATATCTATAATAGTGGCTCCCTCTTACATATATAAGACTTCACAATATAACCAATTCAACCAACTACTATTGGGTTGAAAGGTTCCTTGTTAGATGAATTTGAACCAATGGTATCATCTAAGGAACATCCACAAAACTTCTAGCAAACAAAAACCTTGAAGATGGATTAAGTATCTGGCACCAATTTAGAAAGATTCATACCTGTCTAAGCCAGTTGTTGGTTTATCTAGAAACAAAAACCTTCATCTCATTAGAATCTCTAAGGAAATGCTCACTCTTCTCTTTTCTCCACTACTGATTCCCCTCAGGTGCCAAATTCCTATGGGAGTGTTGGCACATTCCTAAAGACCCATTTCCACAAGTGTAGACTCTACTAATGCTAATTTCTTTGACTAGGGCATTTTATCAAGGAGCCTTACACGACCAGAGTATGCTATGCTTTCTCTCACCATCAAGGTCCCAATTAGAGTATCCTCTTGAGTTACATATGCCTACAAGAAAAAAAAGGAGAGGAAAACAACACCCATGTAAGAATATAACATCAAACATCAACAATTCACCCAAAAAAAACTTCTTTGATTAAATCATACAACAGTTCCAAAGGAGAGGTTTTTCTTTCGGCCATTCAGCTTGATAGATCCAAACTAAAATGCATTAGCTGCCAATCTACCTGATTTCCACAACACAAATCAAACATCTAAAAAGCTTCATGAATTGATATTGACAAGAGGAGCCGCATGAGTTGATGTTCTTTTTCACATAATAGGAGACCCTGTAGTAATGGAGTCGTGTTTCCCTAGCACACGATCCAATTCATCATTCAATGCAAGACCCTCACCAAGAAGCTCCTAGTTCCATGACATGCACCCTCCTATCAGCATATCCAATCCAAATTCTTGTTCCTAAAGCACACAAACATTGAATAGCAGCAGATGAATGCATGAATTCCTAAATACTTAAGTTATTATTTGTTAAGCTATATAATCTGAGCAGACAACTATGCGAATAGGAGATTGAATACACTAGGTGCTCACAATATAGGCATTTGGGCAAAGATATTAGAGAAATAGAATTAAATAATTAAAAATAGCGTTCAAATTGAATCAGGTACAAAACTAAATAAACAAAAAATGGACTTACATATTTTACTCAAATTGAACTCAGATCGGGTTTGGAATTCATGGTATGGTAGTTTTGTATATCAAGATCTCTTCCAATTCCATATCAGAACAACTATCAAGAAAATATTTTAAAAATTAATGTGCCCCCCAAATAAACGTGCTTTTAAACAAAGAAATTGTAATAAAATGTAAATACAATCATTCATTAAACAATTGTATGATAAAACAAACTTGTATAAAAACAACTTTGTGCATAACATAAGGTCAAGAAAAATACCATCAAATACCAAAATAATTTATATAGTATTAAATCCCTTCAGTCTCTATAAAGTAGACAATAAGCTCAAGGAAATACATTTTCAAAATACCATTAGATACCAAACAGACTCTTACACATAATCCTGAAAATAAATTAGTGTGTAAAACATATTGCCATTTGAAGTAGAGAAGAAATATCTCATTCATAGGGTTCACAAATAGCAGTTGTTAAATGTCTCTAGGATAAAATATAGGCATGACTTTTTTTTCATTAGGTAAATATTTTCATATTGCAACAATGTTTGACTATAGAAGATGGGCTTAGTTAAATTCCCAATACCAATATCAAGTGATAAATCAAGATCAACAATAAAAATATGAATCAACTTTCTAACATTATTTAGATTACATTTCATGATTCACTATAGTAGAAAGTAAATAAATGCTAAGCAATTATATAAAAAAATATTATATATTTAATATTATAGATTTCAGAAATCTCTTCATCTCTCTGATAAAAGATACATCTCTTACAAATATATGAATACATCATCAAAGTTTCCAAACAGTCATTAACAAATTAGGATTTCAAGATTTATTATTCTATAGACTATCAATAACCTGATAGAAGCTAAAATTCTTCGTTTCTATTGTAGTCAAAACACACATTTGTAGAAATAAGAGTGAAGTGTAAGGGGAATGAAGCCTAGTCCGAGAATGTGACCCATAAAATATTGGAAGTTATTTTGAAATTACAAGCTTGAATCAAGCCACATTCCCCATAGAGAAACTCTCATTGAAAACTCAAACAACTTTTAGTGTGCAGAGATAACAAATAACTACCTACCTATAAGTGGGCATTAAGCAAAGGCACTAGATACCTCTAAGATCATTGATATCTTTTGCCAGACAACAACAAAGTCCAAGGAAGCTTCAACATTTGCTTTGGCATCTTTGAATGTTGGTATTTTTCTTGAAATACAATCAAGTCGATGGAGTCCTTTGGCATCTTGACCTGCAATCAATTAAAACATTTGATTAATATTGCTTTATGGATTACTCACACATGTTGTCTCCCACTGCACCAATGTTGTCTCCCTATTTTCCCTATCTTCTGATAGCTATCCCTTGTTGTCTCCTAAAAATGGCCCAAAAGTATGCTTGCACCAAAAACACATCTTGTTACCAAAACTTGGAGGAGCAAAAGCCATAAACCACTCACTCTACACGAATACTATTTAGAAATTAAAGGAAACACACATGAATAATTAAGGTGATTTGGCAGGCTCATCTAAGGATATAAGGTAGCTGCTCCAAGTGGGGACATGAAGTTTTACAAGTGCTCAATAAATATTGATGTGTGGTGCAAGTTGCCCCTAACTATCACAATCATATATCCTTTGGGGATGTGTCAGATCTAAGAGGGATGTGGGGGAAATTTGAGGTAAGGTCGCACATGTGTTAGTAGAAATATACTACTCTTTTTCCACCTATAAAAGGAAACAGCTAATACCATAAGCATGCAAGGGCATTGCCCTAGCCAGTAAACTTGGAGTTGAGCTCCAGGTCTACTAGCCTTGCCTTCTCTGCAGTCTATAGGGCATTCTTAGACATTAATCACATATAGGGTTGTTGCTGACTTCTAAGTGGTGTTTTCTATCAATTATAAAGGTGTATGCATACAAACCATCATTTTAATCTCTAAGAAAGCTCAGAATAATACCTATTCTCCTTTATCTAATTTTGCATGTAAGAAATTTGTCTTGTAAAAGGAAATACCAAAAATAGTCCAAGGTGACAATATGAACCTGGGCATCGATTGGTCCAAAGGTGGAATTTGATTTAGATTTTTTTTTCTAGGTTGGTTTAGTAGTTTTGAGTCTTAGAATGATCACTCGAAATGGTTAGAACCCATTTAGGTTGGAGGTTAGTTGGAATTGCAAAATTACATTAGCAATTTTTGCAACAAATTAGCAACTTTTTGCAAATAACCATAAAACTATCATTGGTTGGTTAAAACTATTTGAAAATGCCTTTATAGGCCCTATACACCCGAATGAGAGGGCAAGAGAAGTTTTCAAATGTATTTTGCTTCCAAAATCTAATAGAGAACCTGCTGTTATAGCATTTTCTCTCTTTTTTCCATACTGTACGGATTTTTAATGGTTGTAAGGTTTTTGTTTTGCATTATTCAATTGGAGGTTGTATTTTAGAGAATTTTGGCATTGGGTTGGACGGAAGATCAATCTCCATTTGAAAGTTACACATTTTTCTTCCTCGCTGACTGTGAAACCCTCAAAACAAGGGTTTGGCCAAAGAAATGGCCCTAGTTTGAACTCCCACCGTTGGAAATCCTTCCAAATTTGTATGGGGCAAGCTAGGGCAATGAAATTCCATATTTTGAAGGTTTGGAGGTAGGAGGCTACAGCAAGGATTTATGGGAGCAAGCCCTAGGTCTAATATGCCCATGTATTAGACCTTATTTGATGCAATTTGGTGAATTAGTGTGAAAGAGGGAAGTTGGGACTTGGTGTGAAGACAAAGAACCTTTATTTGGACTAGAAGCACACTCTAAAGTTGGGAGTTTGGTCCATGAACCCATATCATGGCCATTTCCCTTGTAGACCAAGCCTAAACTTGCTAATTAGGCCTGAGTGCATGGTTGGGTTAATGCATGCTAGAGTGGAGTCAGGGTTCAAAACTTTGGAGTCTTTTAGAACTTTGAAAAGGGTATTTGAAACTAGTCTTAGATTTCCAAGTCCATTGTAACAAAATTAAGTGGTTGGTGAAAAACAGTGTTGAGAGACCTAACTGCCTACTAGGTCTGTGGTATTAATGTTCATTATTTGCTGGCTGTATAGATTCTAATCAATGGTATTCCTTTTTTGGATCATTATGAATGTGTCTTAAACCATCTCTGGTGTTTAGATGTCGTTAAGTTTAAAAATGCCACTTTTGCTACTTTGTTAAACAAGCATAAATGTTGCATTCTTATTTGGGTGTTGACAACAGTCAAGCTACTCATAAATCTGATCACTATTTGGTATAGATGTTTTCTAGGCCCCTATTGTTGTTAGAAGGCTTGAGGGGGTTGAAAACACTTTGTTTTAAGTTGAGTGTGGAGGGAGTCTTGCTTGGTGCAAGGGAGAAGTTGGGGTTCAGCCTAATGTGGAGTATTGGGTTGTGAAACCTATTAGATAGTGGTAAACAACAATATAGTCCCTTTTGATGTGAGCCAAACACTGAATAAACCTGTGGTGTTAAGGAAATTTGGAGTAGCAACTTGATTTTTCTTGATACCTCCAAGGTGCTTAGACTTGTTTGGTGCTTCCAAAGCACTGCCTCTGCATCATATTGTGTAGCCTGTACTCTTGAAAGCCTCTCGTCCACCATGTTTGTCGACTGAAGGCTTGTTGGTTGTAGTCTAGGGGGCTTCAAATCATTCCAATCTACAAAACTAAAAGAAAGGAAACACATATGGTTTTGGCAATACATAATATTTACAAAACCAACTCCAAATCATCACTCTATAACCTAAAACTAATCCAACTTCATGTTTAAAAGAACTATTCATTCCTACTAGCTTTTTCAAGAGCCTTAGATATTCATGAAGATAACCCATAGGTTTTGGTTATGGAATTGTTGGCTACCGTTTCTTTACCTTCAGTTTGGGACCTGCTGAGAACCTCCATGATAGAGAGAGAACCATCAGACCTCAAGGACATAGTAGTATAGAATGGCCCCCCTCCACCTTGTCTGTAGCTGTGATGAGTTATACTTGAAAGAGGATCCCTACCCCCTAAATGGGGTGAGAGGGAGAATGCAAGCCAACTACTATTGTTAGTGGTATTCATGGATTTCACTAGGTCTTATCACACAGACCACAACGCTTCAGCACCAGTGTAAAGAATATAACCAATATGCTTATGATTTCATTGCAAAAACTTCATCTAACTTAGAGAATTTCACACGTTAATCAATGTAGGTTAATCAATGATTTCATTACCAATATTGTGTCAATGCAAATATAAGACAATTCTATTTTAAGAATTTGTTTATATGTCAACTTAAAATTATAAAAAGCATGCATCCAATACATGATACAAACCTTCATGGCCAATACAAGGAAATAAAGAACATAATGATATTTTCCTGAGATAATCGACTTCATGTCCAAACACGCATGAAGCAAAGTTATAATACCAGCTACTGCAAAGCTGCAATATAATTTAGGTTTTAGATTAGCAAGACACGAAACAAATAAATAGAAAAAGAGTGCAAAGAACCTAGTAGTTCAATTATATAGATAACAAGCTACTAAAGTCCCAACATATCCAAATCAATATAAAACAAGTGCAAAGAGTGAAGCAAATTGAATACAAGCATATGGGTTCAAAAGTTTGCAATTTTAAAATCTTGCTTCAGGAATGCAATATGTAGGTACTTACTATGACAACAAAAAGTGGTCTGAATGATATGGACTCAGTGTTAACAACCCTTTTCCTAAATGAACTAAACCTTGAGCAATGCAGACCTACAATATATCTATTTATGTCAAATTTCTTGAATGAAGATTTGTCAAACATTGTTAAACTTAGAAAATAAAATTGCAGCATCAAGATTAATAATTGGCAATATAGCATACACAGAATAAAAGGCTGGGATCTTTGTAATAATAGCTTGATAGATTTCGTAGCATGCTAGCTCATTGATCATTATTTGTTCTAGCACCAATTAATCCTAGAGCCAGTCTTGCAGCCTATAAATACACATTGTTATTTAGATTGTCAAATTTTAAGAAAATTCATAAGAAAAACCTATCTGGTGGAAATTGGAAAGATTACAAAGAAATATTATAATGAATACCACTCACCATAGCAACTTCTAAATCGGTATTATGACTAAGCCTACTCAAAGTATACATCACATTGACCTAATATAGATGTTTACATGTTAGATTTCAGCAATAAACTTCTATCACATAAATAATCAAGAAAATTAAGGGGCCAAGAATTGAGTATTTAAGCAAACGGAAGGACAAAACAATGAACATTACTTTTGGATTTGATATTGACAATAGGCATAGAGCCAATGGGACTGCTCTTCTAATATTCTGCTCTCCATATTGTAGGAGATGCTCCAAAGAATGAATGGCCATTTCAAGTCCTAGTTCTTCAGCCATTGCAACTAATGCAATTCCAATTGAAGGAATATTCTTGAAGAACTACAATGATAGCTGGTTGCTGACTGAGAACAGGCCCTGGATAGACACTAGTCATATTAAAAGTTATTTACTTCGGGATTGAAGATTTTTGGTGATCAAATGCATATGGGGGGATCAGTTATGAAGTGTTTATGCAATTATTTTGTTCTGGTGATATGGTTAGAGGTCCTGTTGAACAGGCCCTAGATTAGTGACCCCAAAACCAAGGATTTGGTGGCAAATGTGTTGTGTAAAGGGTAGAACCTTAAAATCTTGAAAATCTATTGTTTCTCAACCCCTAGAAGGACTGTTTCACCCTTTGGAATCGTAGGGTTGAGTGGAGTTGTGGGTTGCTATGCAAAATTGGAGAATTAGGCCTAGTGTGGATAGGCTAGGGGTATCGGATCTTGGGTATGGTCCAAAAGAGTTGATATTGAAACTTAGGGAGGATGTATAGATCCCAAAAGGGTATCTTAATTAGGTTTTAGTTTCCCTAGTTGTTTAGGAACTATTGGACACAAATTCTGACATTAAATTTGAAATTTTTGTTATCTCTTTCTCTAGAGATGATTGCCCATTGTCTAAAAGGCTCAAGTTCACCTCATGATCCACCATTTGCATTCTTCTAATATCAATCTTGTTGAAATGAAACAAGTGGATGGAACTTGAAAGAAGACCAGATCTACTTGTTGATTCTTGCTTGGACTCCAAAAGGGTAAAAAGAGGCTTGAAATCGATATCCAATTGTATTAGGAGGTAATAAGAATTTCCATAGTTTAGAAAACCCATGAGTAATAAGTTTGAACCTTTAATTATTGATTTAGGAAGCTTAACTATAGCCACACCTTTTTCATACACTTGTAATAGGAAATATCGATAAACCAAAGCCATTAAAAATCATGTCAAAAGATTTTGGTATGATTCTATTTCAAAAAAACATCTATACACTTTTCATACAGAAATAATGGCAAAAATTGGATAAGAAATAAGTTCATAAATGCTCTATCTTGCTAAAAAATATTGGCAGACATACAAAAAATAAAAAATAAGGTTTCTTAGATAAACTATTAGAAGTGCATTTAATGGACTAAATGGAACATTATGTTTCAATAAAATAATTTTTCACAGGTATTCAACAAGTCTCAGAAACCCAATGCACATCTCTATACCCAATTTGGATCTTGCATCCCTGTAGAGCCCATATCCACTCCTCAAGATGAACATACATGTATACCATGTTCCTTGAAATCAACCTCGAAGAAAATTCTAGCTTTAAATGGAAGGGTATTATAAGGGTTACTGGTCAACGTATGATCTTTCCAATGAATGAGAACCATGTACTTGTCTCTTATCTAGATACTAGAAATAAAAGTACATTACCTTGCTCCCCACAAAGATGGCTTGCTTCAAAGTTACTCTAGACTTCTAGAATTGCATTGTGAGACTAAAGCATCCCTAGGTTAATAATATTTTGCATTGCCCTTGCATCTCTGCCTAGTGCAAGTTCCTTTGAACTGAAGTTACACTGATGAATTAATCACACAATACACTCACTCTTCAAAGATTAGTTAATGTCAATGCTAAGTAGTGGTCATTCTATTCGAGTCAAACACTAAATAGCTTTTCTGATAGCATGCTAAGATTGAAAGGAAAAAAGAATGTCAGTTCAAATTTGTTGAGGAATTGTTGGATTGTTCTTTGTTAAATTGCACCTCGCTAGCTTAGCTAAACAGGGGGGAAAGACTTCTTTTGAAGGCATGGAAGACTAGATAATCATAAGATAACCATAGTAAATTCTAGCCTAAGATATAAGACAATTCTGATATGCATAAAGGGAGCATAGGAATTAAGGAAGGATTGATGGAAGAAGGGAGGGGAAGATAGTAAGGAGGTACCTTCATTTGGTCAACAATGATGAAGAGTTTGACCTTATTTGAAGGGTGGTAATTGTGAAAGGCTGTGACCAATGCAAGGGGCACATGTGGTGAAGAGAAGTGACTCTTACATTGTAAGATATAAAAAAGAGGTTTTGTTTGAGGAGGGCATCCAAGGGAGATAAAGTTGGGGAATAACATATTAATCTAAAGTGGTGATTCAATTTTTATGACAGGTGTTGAACCTTCCACGAATAATATATAAAAGAAGAAATTTTTTTATGATCATTTACCATTCATCACTTCCAAATACATTAAATCAACACACAATCATCACTCCTTAATTTATGAATTACAACATTCATTTAGTCATCATTCACTAACTATCAAATTGTCAAATCAAAGGAAATCATTCTATCATTCATCAAACATCAGTTGGGAATCAAACAGACTTGTAATCAATTCTTCAATTAATTCAATCAGTCTATATTAATCATTCAATCATCCTGAGTGAATAAAGAAATATAAAAGACAAGAAGACCATATGATTTAGATTATTGGGTATTCTTATTTGGTCTTTAGCTAAAAACTCATGTTTTGTTGAAATCTTAACTAGTGCTATGTTTATGCCTATTCTTGGCCTAATTTTGTTGATAAAATTTTAACTAGGGTATTGGAGAAAGAAGAGCTGATCAAATTTTAGAACTGCAAGAAACTTCCCTGGAGGGCTTGAAGGAGGTAGTTATATCTTTGAATGTATTTAAAATTATTTTTTGAAAAATGAATTTCTATGGGAAGATCTTTGCTAATTAATACACTAATTTTTTTTTGCAGGTCCGTGATCTACAAATACATAACATGTTCAAGAGTACGGCTCCGCAAGTCTGTGGTTGAAACAAAAAGAGTTGTTCCTTGTGTTAGGCCTTATTTTCTGTAATATATGACTTCTTCTATGCCAAAA
This sequence comes from Cupressus sempervirens, assembly GCA_028749045.1. NCBI lineage: Eukaryota > Viridiplantae > Streptophyta > Pinopsida > Cupressales > Cupressaceae > Cupressus > Cupressus sempervirens. The sequence continues at coordinate 282,115,489 of CM053788.1, read as the reverse complement.
ATGGGCATTCATTCTCAAAGTATGAGGAAAAGCTGCTTTTTCCCTTAAAATGGTAGACAGAGGATATAACTTCTAAAATTCAAGAAGTGTGAGATACTCATCCCTTAATCATATGAGCAACATGAGTCGTGTATTTTTAGATACCTCTTGATGCTTCTTGGAAGCTCATTCCACATAATTTCCATGAGCTAGAGGGTTCTCTAAAGTCCAATTGAATATGAGAATTATTCTTAAAAGATTCTGTGTTCTCTTCAGACTTTGGAGCTTTAAGTGGTAGCTGAGAAGTTGTCAAAAATTACTAATTCAGTTCCATGGACTAAGAAGGTGTTGAGTTCTAGATTGGGAAAGAAGACTAGGCACAAGGCCTACATGGAATACCTAATCAAATGGAAGGGAAAGCTAGATATTGAAGCTACATGGATACCAGTGACTGATTTCAAGAAGGGAATAGATCTCAACTTGATTTCTCCCACAATCCCATGAGGACTTCTTTTGTTGGGGAGAATGGTGTAGTAGCACTTTAGGACATGTCAAGGTCCTATTGAAATTTTTTGTGTTTGGCTCTTTGATGGGCCATGGTATCTAATAATAGATAAATGAAATCCTAAAGTGATATCCAAGTGCATCTTGGCATGTTTTCTAAGTCAAAATTCAAAAGTTGTGGAAAAAGATGTAAAGTTGCATTCCCTAGGTAAAAAGTTGTCAATGGGTCCAATTGTCTCTAGGAGTATAGTATATGATCCAAGGCATAGAATGGCTTGGAATAGAGTCTAGAGTCATGTAAGATTGGGGAACCATTTCATAAGGTTCTACACACCTAGGCTGAGAGGAACCAAACATTTCCAAAAGTTGTCAAGTTGCAAGTTTGACAACTTTATGTGAAACTTTTGTAACTTGGTTCAATATTTTACCAATTAGTCACCCAGTCCCAGAATTTAGTTTGGGGAAGGTTTAGGAAGGCTATTTAAGCCCATCCAAACTAGTTTGTATGGTTGGATGTTGTGTTTTTCAACTAGAAGCAATTGAATGCTGAGCAATTTTGACTATACAGCTATGCAATGGTGAACATCCACAATCATATTGATTGAAATTTGAGTTATTTTACATTTAGTAGTTATAGTATGTGGTATTGATATTCTATACATAATTGTGTGTATTCTTGATTAGTTTTGTTGGGTTAATACTTATTATTTTGTACTCTGCTAGTCACTAGACAAACCCAAGCAGTTTCAAAAGAATGGAGTCTAGATTCATTTCTTGTGGTTAAAAATGCATGGAATTATGGGAAATGGAATCAGACTCTATATACATTATGTCATTTTTTATTGTAATGGAGGAGTTGCAGTTTGCTATTGTTACTAGCCATCCCTAGGCATGCCCTATAGAAACCTAGCTAGGTGGTTGACAGAGAAATGTGCTTGGACATTGCAGGAGTGGATTGAACTTCAAGAAATTAATTTGGATTGTGTTAGGTGAATGTATAAGGAGTATTCAATATCCTTGGTATGAATTGATCAAACCATTTGAAGTGGTATTAAAAGCCTAATTCAAGACTGGTTTGTGTAGACCTACAAACCCATGGAAACCATCACCTTTGGGTTTGATATATATGTTTCCTACCTTGTAGGATAGAAAGGTCTTCTAATGAGCCTATTCAACATAATTTCTTTCTATTGTGAGATTTTTAGGATTTTAATTAAATTGACATTTCACGTTATTTTTTGGCATGCCATAATGTTGTACATTATACCCGACAGAATGAAAACTTCTCTATTGTTTTCTTCATGTAAATAAACCCAAGACAATTTGTGTATTGTTCATCAGTATAGATTTTATCTTGTGAAACATCTGCATAACATCATGAATTTGATTTTGCTTTCTTGTAATGTCTTCCAAAGGCTACCAATAATAGAAACTGTTAACCTTTTTTTTCAATTGGCCCTTTGAGCATTTAGAGGGCTGAAGACTCTATTATTGATGAAGTTTAATATTCTAATCACTTGTTCACCTTTTCTCATCCCTAAGAACCCTAACGTTGGCATGATACCCTCAAACTATCCAGCATAGTTGGCTCAATTGCATAGTAATAGATTTTTAGGTTATTCTAGTAGTTGATTTTATTATTTTGAAGAAAACTTTTTCTAAGCTTCATCTAGATTGATCTAGTAAGATGCATACATGTGTATAGAATGAATGTTGTAAGTATGGATAAGTTTGTAATTATACACGGGGATAGTAGATGCAAATTAGATAGGGATACTCAACTTTGTTATAATAGATATTCTTTTTGACAATTTTGGAATTTGAATTGTCTAGAGTTTAGAAATGATAGGGGCAATACCTTGGATTTCATCTAAGGGTTATTATTGGAGGGCCTTTTTGTGTCCATTGATTAGATCTTGATAGTTTTGTGTTCTATTTTTTGACTCATCAAATTTTTTTGCCTTGCTTTTGGATTACTGGTATTTATGAATATCTTAGGAGGTTGTTATAAGCACTAGTTTGAAAACTCAAGTTAGGGAACAAAGCAAATGAGAAATGTCTAGTCCAAAAAATGGCAAACATTGTATAGGGATGGAATCATTAACAGATATCAAATCTAAAAATATAAGTGTTTGGCTTATAGGAGCCTACATTATTCATATCAAGTCCTTATATTGTGGCAAGTCACGCCCTAGCATTTTAAGATAGGTCTTTGATGATGATGTAGCCATGATATTAGCTTGCATCTCAATGATAGGTGTTCTTGAACACTTCAAGACTATATTTTTGTGTCTCTTCAATTTTAGCCATTGAAAGGTGGTAGTCAATGAACATGTGTGCCCTATCAAAATGAGTTATGGTTTGAAAATATTTTTCCTTACTGAGTAACAATTGATCCTTCAATACTGGCCATACACTAGGTCCACAATCATAATCAGCATCACACAACAAAATTTGTGATTTTCCTTAGCATAATTTTCATAATCAGCTACCTCTCTATCATTAATTAGATTTGCCAAATTCCTGCATTGAAGTTAGCACAGCTCTATGCTCAATTAAAGAGTCATTAAATACATTCATACCTTCATCAATTCCTAATTTAGCAAAGTCCAACCAGCATATCCTTCTAGACCCATGTAATCCTCTCCATTTGCAGATGTACATGAAGGATTAGCTTCATCCTCCTTTGTAGAAGCAACAAAGCGTTCAAAACCAAATTCTATTTTTTGTGCTTCCTTGCAACCTTTCTCAAGAGATTGCATGAAAGCATTGAAATTTTACCATGCTCCTCTAATGAAATATCTGCAAGGGCAATAAGACAATCTTCTTGTTCCATATTCTCTATTTTAGCCTCCACTTTAGCAACTTTTGATTCTTTCTCTAACAAATTCACTTCTTTATCCTTGCATTGGTGGATAGGCTTCCAAATTCATTTGCATGAGAAACAAAGATTTCTTCTTCTGAGTTCATTGCTACTGCCTTCATTGTTTTCGATTAAGTCAGCAGGGAGAGAGCCCTGATCCCAATTACAATTGCCTTCATTCTTCTTGAGTTCATTCATGCTGCCTTCATTGATCCTTGCAATAGAAGAGTCTTTTCCTTTGTCCCTTCTTTCTTTTCAACTGAGAAATAAAGACACAATATCTAGACATTCTATCAATGTTGTTAGATTCTTTTGGTATTCTAGAAAGACTTGCACCAACTCTGTCATGAGTTCCTGACTAGACTTCATCTTTTTGTTGCTTACTAATCTAAACACTATTGGCTGGAAGGGTATAGGCTATGACAAATAGAGATAACCATGAAATTGGTGTCCCATGTCAAGAAAATATTGCACCAATCCTAAATCAATCATTTCAATTTCTTTCATCATATTTGAGCTTCTTGTATGGATTAAGTCACCAATACACGCATACATAAATTGTTTCATTATACACATACAGAAAATTTTGTAGCCTAAGCTCTCTAAGGCATTTTCATAGTTTTTTTGCTTGGTTTTGGTTTTATTTTTTCCCTAGGATTATGGAATTTTTAATTCTAATCATTTTGAGCTATTGTTGGCCTCTATCAGAGGTGTATTTCATGTGTATTTGAGAAATTAAGCGAACTACAAGTTGAGTTTTTAAGTTCGACTACATATCTTCATTCTTTGATTAAAATCCTGTATAAGTGGGAATTTTTTTGGTCATTCATGACATCTTGGGTGTCATTTACATGTAGTTTGAACTTCAAATTCCATTGTCTATATTTGCAAGGAAATATGTGAATTAATTCAAGATTTTAATATGTGCATAATGGAAAACACTCCTTTATGTAAATTCAAACCATACATTTTCCCCATCCAAAATATTGACTACTAATAGCCCAAAAATATTTGGAAGCTAAACAACCATAATCCCTGTTGGCATGCATATAAATATATTCAAAACAAGGCAAGAAAGCAAGCAATCAAAGTGCAAATTACAATGACTAATGATTTTGTAGAAATGGGGTGGATTATTAAGAGTATGATGAGATCAAATGTCAATCTATAAAGAAAAACTTCAACTTGCCTTTGTAACGCTGGGAAGGAGACTCTTCAATGTTTCCAACTATTATTTAATCCTTTCACGCCACCTTCTTTCTGAAATTTCTTTCAATGTATCAACTTTGAAGCATTCACGAGCTCTCCTCTGCTACAATCAACCACCAAAGAACCCAAGATGTCAAACCCTACTGGTGCTGACGCTATAAAACCCTTTTGGTGTGTACTCCTGGCCACAAAATGCAATGATAGAAAATGGTTCAGTGCACGAGCTATCTTTTGAGTCGCGTAACAATAAGATTAGGGTGGCAAACGACACTTTTTTCAATTTTTGCATAGTGTGAGCTTGTGTTGGTCGAAATTTTGACCAACATGTGTGTTGGTCAAAATTTAAACCAACACGGGCTCAAATTTAACAAAAGTCATCACAATTCAACCAAATTGACCCCAATTTATCATATGGTTCAAAAGTTTTGGTCAAAAATTTGGCTCAAATGTACTAGTGTACTTTTTGGTTTTTGTTTTTAGGGTTTTACTTACATTTTATATATATTTTTTTGCTTCAATATAAATATATATAAAAAGATATATATTTTTATATATGTACATGATATATATGTCATGTATATACACATATATACATGATATGCATGTACATGTGACATATATACATATATGTCATGTATATATGCATATATGATATATATGTATATATGTATATATATGTATATATGTATATATATATATATGTATATATATATGTATATATATATGTATATATATGTATATATACATACACACATATATATATACACATATATATACACACACATATATATATACATATATACATACATATACATATATATACATATGCATATGCATATACATATACATATACATATAAATATACATACACACACACACACACACACACACACACACACACACACATATATATCATGTTGTACATACATGAACATATTGTGGATATGTACACATATGTATATTTAAATTTGTAATGTACACATGTTCAGACAATGTAATATATTAAAATTTAAGTTCATATACATGTACATTTGTGTGTGTGTGTGTTTAAATCTTCACCAAGTTACCTCCAAGAATTTAATTTCAATGAATTAGTCCTTTTTAACATTAGTTGGACAATGGTTACCTGTCTGTGTCACACACACACACACACACACACACACACACATGAACCCTAATTTATAAACTTCACCTTAACCTCCTCACCCTAATCTTGAAAGTCTAATTAAACCTTGACTAGATTTAACCTAATCTAATTTAAATAAATATAATCATGCAATCCTAACCCTAGAAATGTCATGTAACATAACGTTAACCCTCATGTTTAAATTTAATCCTAATCTTAACTCTAATTCAAATTCATGTTATATATTAATATCAATCCTAATATTAATTTTCTAACTATAAATTTTTACAGCACGATCCTCATTTCTTAACCCTAAAAAATAGGCTAATTTATGAATTTCCTAACTAAAAACTTTAAGATCTAGAGATTTGTACACTAACCCTAAACATTTAATCCTAAAGATCCCTAAATATTATATATTAACTTTCTAGGTAACATTTCAATCATGATTCTACATCAACATAAAACACTATTCTAAACACACACTCCTTGAACCGTAGGAGCCAAGTAAATATTTACCTCAAGAATGTTTAAACCCTAATCAAATTAATTTAACCTAACCAGATAACATTTTAACTTTAAGCGTAACCATAAAATTAACTCTAAGTTCTTAACACTAACTAGATAGAGTTCTAACAATTTTATAGTTCACTAACCCTAACTCTAACCTATCATTATTGCTTACTCTTGACATAGAACACTATTCTGAATAGATGGTTGGACTTTAACCCTACAATCCTAAATATTTTCCTAACCCTAACTTAATGAAAAATTTACCAAGTAACCCTAAAATTAACCTTATTTAACCATACATAATATAAGTTTCATAATCATTCAATAAAACATTAACCTCAAGAATGTTAACCCTAATCAAATTAATTTAACCTAACCAAGTAATATATATATATATATATATATATATATATATATATATATATATATATATATATATATATATATATATATATATATATATATATATATATATATATATATATATATTTTTTTTAATTTTTTTAAATTTTTTTTTTATTAGACTGCAGGAATCGGGTGTAGCATGGCCCCCCTATAAACTGTAGTGCGCCGAGTAAAATTTTTAACATGATCGGTAGCACTGGCATGACACACCCACCGGTACCACGGGGATGGGGGAGACTAGAACCCGTGACCAACCCCCTACAACAAGGAAGATTTAGCCAATCGAGCTAGGGCCCCCACCCCTAACCAAGTAACATTTTAACTTTAAACACATGTGTGTATTATTTAATTTATGTTCACACATGTAGTACTGTACATGTATAGATGTTATGGTTGACCTTCATGTTTACACGTATTTTATATATATAAGTTTCTTAAATATCATTATACTTGATAAATTTCAAGTTTATTAAAAATGTCATATTTTAATTTTAATTTTAGGTTTACACATTATATAGACACACCTACATAGTACATACATTGACCTTCACATGGTAGATTAGCTGCCTTGTATCCCCCCTGAGCAGCAGCCTCTTATCCTCCCCGAGCAGCCTCCCATCCCCCCTGAGTAGCAGCCTCCTATCCCCTTCGAGCAGCAACAACCTCCTATTCCCCCCGAGCAGTAGCTTGTCCCCCCTTGCAGTGTGCTATTCTTGCAGATCAATAACCTATCCCACTCAACATGCTCTATGATCGCACTAACCAAGAGATTCATAGATTTCATGAATCCTTAGCTAGTGGCACATGCTCTACTATGTATAGTACTACATGTCAAAGAATCTTTTGGAGTCTCACATATATTAGAGATGAGATTTATGGTTCTGCTCCATATTCTGCTCATACTATATAGATTTTCCTTTATATTAAGAGATGAGAGGTCTCTTTGGGGCCCTCACTACAGTAGGTATAGGGCTTAGTGTCAAAAGAGACACTGAAGAGGGAATGTTTCCCTCATTATCTTCCACTAAAGTATGTGAAGGGGTATTCTCCCCTTAAGTGTAAAAATCTACAGATGGCTTCACTTATATACCCATGCTTCCTTGATTCTCATGGTCATTATCCAAATAATGGCCAAATTCCACTCTATTTTGCATGACAACTTTACTGTGAGGTTTGCCTATGCCAAGTGGTGAACTACCCTAATTTACCATCGCATGTAGGAAAAGGGCTTGGTAGACTAGTTGATAGGTAGCCTGGTTGTCCACCACTGACACATAGGTTGATTATTAGAGAGAGGGCACCTACTATTGCCCCTATATTAGGTCTTTCAGCTAATGAGGCCATGCATAGCACACAGTTGCGGGGGTGATTTAGGGAGTTGGAGACATTGTCACAGTTTTCAAATCTATTTCCACTGATTAGGTTGGCCAATATTTGATGTCACATTGACATTCTAGATCATCGCCTAGTGCTTCATCTTCAGGAGACTTGTACAATGTAGTAGGCATCCCTTCATTGAATAGTTATAGGGTCTCACTAGAGTGTTGGCATGAGATACTATGAGTAGTTTTGCTAAGGATCTATTATATTCATATAGATTTATATCAGAGCATATTGGGATACCCATATCAATTGTTTGACATCATGTGCATGATGGTATTGGGTCACATCCTTAGCCACATTCCTCTCCTCGATCAGGTAGTGCTCATGGTGGTAGTACACAGTGACATGATCCACCTACTAACCACTCTTTTACTGTAAAGGGACATATACATGGTAGTACAGACCCTTCAGCTAGTGCAAGGCATGGTCAGAGTTCAAATGCAGGCATTGATGATGTTAAATTCAGCTTTTTGACCATAGGATGGATGGACTTGCTAATACATGATGATTCTACATCTATGCTATCTCATCTAGTCAGTCCACTTCGATCGTCATCATTAAGACATGTGTCTGTTAGAATTCTTTAGAATAACTGAGAGGGGGGGGGGGGGTGAATCAGTTATTCAAGGTCCAAATGTCCTAATAATACTTTTTCTACACTTTCAATAAATCCATACACTTGTCATCCATCCAAACTTAAATCAACCATATTAGCAAGCTACAGTAAATCAACATGTAGAAATAAAGGATTCAAGATCAACACATGACACAATGATTTATGTGGAAACCCAATTTTTGAAAAAACCACCAGTAACATGCTACTTGATTCTCACTCTTCTAAAGTGATGTCATGTTAAAAGCCTGCCCTGTTAAAGGCTTACAACACACTGTTAAATGTGAGCTTGTTAGAGGATTTCACCAAACTGTTAGGAATGGGCCTAGTTAAAGGACTTTAGAACATTCACTTGGAATGTCACCCTGTTAAAGGATTTATCTCATGGTTATCAAACCAACCTAAGTCCATAAGATTTAAACTAACTGTTACAATTGCTAGAAAGTAATGATAATGGCCTTTTGATTTGATATAACTTACAACATACTTTGCAGATTTCAGATCACACTTTTAGTTCAATCCTTATGCTTGGCTTCAATCACTTCAGCTCTGATTGCTTGTCTTCATATCAAGCTTCGTCTCCTTGAGTCTTCTTACTCATCATGCCAATGCATCCATATCTGGGGTCTTCTTATTGAAATAGAGTAACTATGCTATCTCTCCTCCTTAGCACCTCCTTCAACATTTTATGCTTTCATGCTTGACCACCTCTCTCTCTCACTTTTTTTATGAACTCATGTCTCCTTAAATAGAAATTTGATTTTTGCCTTTGTCGCTCAATTCTCCTTCTCCAATTTTAGGGTTTCAAAATGTATTAGGTAGGATACAATGTATCTACCTCATATCTTGTTCTCATCTAGAAACTCTGTTAGTTGTATCCTTAAAACATTTTACATGGTGTTCTATGCCACCAGCTCATCATTCTTATCTTCCATTTAATTTACAAACTTCTAGATAACAACCTTGTCGACTTAGATCTGGCGAATCTTTGATTTTCAAAATAATGCAGCAACTTGGCATTATTGTTTTTACTGGTGCTCGACATCTCTATATTACACAAAACTATTGGTTTTACTGGTGCTCGACATCTCTGTACTACTCGACACCTATATCTGATTGGCACTTGAAGTTTACTCGGCACTTGATATCACTCGGCACTTGAAGTTTACTCAGTACTTGATATCACTCGGCACTTGATATCACTTGGCACTTGAATTTTACTTAGCTTCAACTAGGAATCTGCTCAGCTCCTACTAGCTTGCTCGGCTCCTACTCTCTAATGAACTTTTAGTTAGGCTTTACAGATGTTTTCGCTAAAAACTTTACATCTTTTGATATGTTACAGTGTGCCCATTCTCTGTGTCTTATAGTATGTCATCAACACACTTTTTCATCAATGGCTTAGCTGATCCTTGTACTTCATTATAACATCATAACTTCAACCTTTCTCTTGGTGTACTAGTTACATCTTATTGATTGCCTCTTCCTTATCAATCAACTAATTGATAGTATTTGGATCACTAAAGCAATTGTCATTCCTGCAAATAGCAAGTTTGAAATCAATGACAAAACAATGATTGAGAACATTCTTTACCATTTCTATATATCATTCCAACAACTTTCCTCATGATCTTTTCAATCATTTCCAACAGTGTCAGCCACTAGTCATGCTAGCATAGATGCAGCGATGGAGCTAGATGAGGCCTAGCAAAATTTGGATAAATTGGTGGACATGACCGATGCTAGAAAGTCTGAGTATTATTAAATGCCAGCATCTACACAGGTAAATCTATAGTTTTTTTTACATTCATGTTAAAATTTCAATTTCAGGCATTTGTTCAACTAATAATTTATGTACATGTACATGTTTTAATATGATTTGTTGCACACATGTATGTATGTATTGTAGGGGGCATTCCTAGTTTTACTCCATCTTTGATGCCCGATCGTGTATGTCATTGAGACTCATTTGATGATGTCAGTAGTGGACAAGTGAGTTTTAAATTTTTTGAATTAGACACATGTGAGTTTAAAATGTAATATATAAATTACATGAAATTCAAGTAAATTTAAAAGAGATTTAATTAAATATGAAATTATGTACATTGATTTCACTTTCTCTTTAATATATATAGGGGTTAGCACATCCTAGTGAGCATCCAGGTGATAGTCAGTCTTTAGACTGCACTATAAGGAGATGTCATGATGATAGTCCTGTACCTGATGATCTATAGTTTTTTTTTTATTATAGATTATTTGATCTAGACTTTCATTTAGAGATATTATTTGATCTCCAGACTTTCATCCATATTTTACATGTTTGATGATTGACATGTACATATATAGTTATGTTCTTATATGTTACATTATGTTGGATTATGTTAAACTATGTTCTTTTACATGTGTTAGATTATTTTGTCCAGATAATGTTCTATTATGTTGGATATTATGTTAGATTAAATACATTAGATTATTTTGGATTATGTTATCTACTACATCTTCTTTTACATGTTAGATTATGTTGGATAATGTTATATTATGTTGGATAATGTTCTAGTTATGTTGGAAATTATCTTAGATTAGAAGGATTATTTTGGATTATGTTCTTTGACATGTTATATTATGTCTAGGATAATGTTGTGTTCTCTTGGAAATTATGTTAGATTATGATAGATTATGTTGGATTATATTAGATTATGATTATGTTAGGGTTATGAATTTCTTCTCCTCAAGGCACATGTCCTGATTGGTTGCATACAAGTAACTAATTAAACTATATTTAGTTACAAATAACAATTTAAACTAAATACAAGTTAAATTAAAGAGTAAAAGTAATATATAATTAGTTACAAATTCTAATTTCATCTCCTTAAGACACAAGTCCTAATTTGATCCCCTTAAGACAATTGTTCAAATTTCTTCCCCTAGAGGCACGTGTCCTAATTAGTTGCATAAAAGTACCTAATTGAACTATAATTAGTTACAAATCACAATTTAAACTGAATACAAGTTAAATGAAAGAGTAAAAGTAATATATAATTAGTTACAAGTCCTAATTCATCCCCTTAAGACACAAGTCCTAATTTGATCCCTTAAGACAATTGTTTAAATTTCTTCCCCTCGAAGCACATATCCTAATTAGTTGCATCAAGTACCTAATTGAACTATAATTAGTTACAAATCACAATTTAAATTGAACACAAGTTAAATGAAATAGTAAAAGTAATATATAATTAGTTACAAGTCCTAATTCATCCCCTTAAGACACAAGTCCTAATTTGATCCCCTTAAGACAATTGTTTGAATTTCTTCCCCTCAAGGCACATGTCCTAATTAGTTGCATAAAAGTACCTAATTGAACTATAATTAGTTATGAATCACAATTTAAACTGAACACAAGTTAAATGAAAGAGTAAAAGTAATATATAATTAGTTATAAGTCCTAATTTGATAGCCTTAAGACAATTGTTTGAATTTCTTCCCCTCGAGTCACATGTCCTAATTAGATGCATACAAGTACCTAATTGAACTATAATTAGTTACAAATCACAATTTAAACTGAACACAAGTTAACTGAAAGAGTAAAAGTAATATATAATTAGTTATAAGTCCTAATTTCAACCAAATTTCAAATTGTTGAACCAAAGTTTAGATTTCAAATTTATTTCAGCCAAATTTTAGATGTCAAATACTTCAACCAAATTTCAAATTTCAAATAGTTCAACAAGTTGTTTCTAGCTTGTATCAAGTGGGTCAGCTCGTTGTTGGATAACATTTAATATTTTCTCATCATCATCAATATCGAGCCTCCACTTACATTTTCCAGGTCCTTTGACTGGATGAAGAGTTAGACCAGTGGCAATAACATGGTTAATATATTGATACACCTTATTGTTAGGTTGATAATTAGTGAAATGAATCCCATTCTTAATTACTTTTTTTTTTTCAAATATGTTCCTTGTACAACAACAAAACCTACATACAGGTCAATCAAATAAGTCAATAAATTTGAATTCATAAATTAAAAAAAGATGTGCATACACGTACATGATTCAAATATATACTAACCTGTGAGAAACATAATTCCATCACTTATTTTAGTCTTTGTTAGCTTCTCTCTTTGTCTGGTGCAATGAAATAAATAAAAGCTAACACCTTCTATGTTTTTAGATTCTACCATAACTAAAAAAACATTGCCTACACAAAGTATATGTATATAAATTCCATGTGTCATGTACATGAATGTGTGTGTGTGTGTGGTGGGGAGGGGGGGGGCTGTGCGTGTATAATAAATTAATAAAAAGTATGAAATACATACCAACTCTGATCAATCCTAAAATATGGTCATAACTAGTGGAAATCAATGGAATATCACCATAATTTTCATCCTCAAACTCATTTGTATTGATAACATCTAGTGGCACCAAAGTCCATTCACCCACATATCCACATTCTTGATTAATGCAACCATCATAGTTTTCATCAATGCAATCAGGACAAAAACATGAGTATTCTCTTGTGTACAATGACCACACATTACTATCTATACTCATAATTAAATGCAATGATCATGTCTTCTCTACCCTCTTGCATGCATGCATTGATCTTCTATCGACACCTAAATGTAAGGTCCATACATACATATTAAAAATGATTTTTAAATATTTGTGTACATGTACCATAATTTAGTTATGACATAATGTATTAAATATAAAATTGATTCAATTATAATATTTGAAAATTAATTTATACCTAATACCTCCCAAAACACTCTGAATGGTATGACTCACTCCGCTTGTGATGACGTGTTATATGTATTTTTTGGCACTACAAAATGTGTTTTGCACCACTCAACCACATCATGAGAATTATTAATGTGATATCCTTCATAGTCCATTTGATACTTTCTTAAAGAACATTTGATACAAGCTCCTGCACCATCATGCTCACCCTTTTCATGTTCACTCTCAAAAAAACTCCAAATGTGTGGTATATTATGGTATCGATGATATCTACATAATGCATAAAATGGTCTATCTGATTTAAATTGTGCTACACATCCATCTGAGCATACAAAATGCTTTTCCATTTTTATGCCTTTTTTTTCAAATAATCAAAAAATGTCTTAAAACAATGTTCCACAAAATGTGTTTCATGTTCTTTGTCATCACTAATGTAAAAGTGATACTCTTTTTTTATGACTTGTGCTTGATCTATACTTTCTACACCATCCAAATCAATTTTTGCATGTTGATAAGACACTTGAACCATAATAGTGACCTACTCTATATAGTAGTATTCTGCTTGAAGTTGTTTTTGAGAAATGAATGAGTAATTCTTTGCAAAGTCAACAACAGATAAAAGTGTCCTAAGTGGGAAAGTTTCTCTTAGTGTTTGAAACTATTATGCTTGCCACTTAGCAAAAAAAACATGATGTATATATGGTTTAATCAATTTACAAAAAATTGACATAAATTCTCCAGCAGGTATGTCATCCTCTACATATTCTAACCTTGTTGATTCTTTTTCAACTTTTGTTTCTAACTTTATGTACTTGTATCTCTTACATTTTACTATCCTCATCATATCAGTATCTTCATATCTCAAAAGAAATTTGGTTAGGTTACCACATGTTTCACAAGTTCCTCATGCAATCTATTTCACATATTGCACGATCATTTGGTTTGTCACATAAGATTGATGTTATGAATTGGCTTATTCATTTATGAAAAACATTTTGAGAACCACCACTTTCTTCTATCATCTTTTTGAACCCTTGATAGTACAAAATCAAATTTGAAATGATATCAATAACAACATGTTTTAAAAGATCTATTTATCTTCACAAAATAGGGTTTAAATCTTCCAAACATTGTTTGTCCAATCTTCACATTGGGATTTAAATTACAAAATGAGAGACACAATTCATGTTGTGTGACATCCAACCAATGTTTTGTGTGTTGAAGATACTCCTTAGGCCCAATCCTCTGCTTCATGATATCTCTTCTATTTGGTGAAGGATGAGTATTATCAATCCAAAATTGAATGACTAAGCTCTTAATTATTTCCACAATCCTATCAAATAAAGGAACTCTACACATTAGTGCCTAGTTTCCTTCTAATGTACTATCATCCAAATTATTTCTCCTTTTTAGATAATGTAATATCATCTTTTGACTGTACCCAATATGAGATTTCAATAAAGATATTTGTCTTTTTTGCCATAATTTTTTATTTAAAATAGATGTTAATATCACTCTTTGTGCAATGGATTTATCTGCAGATCTAGATTTTTTCCCAATGGAGTGTAACCCTTCCTTAACACTTTCAACAATATATTTTTGTAGTTTATAAGTTTTCCTCTTTTTTAGACTTTTATCTTTACCCAATAGTTTAAATGGCTCTTTTAATTCATCTTTAAGAAGTGAAATTGATAATAGTTGAGTTTTCTCCACTGTATCAAGATTCTCAAATTGTGCAATTATTTCTTTAGACTTTTTATTCAATTTTCTCTTTGTAGTATGTGTAGGTTGACTAGCACATTCTCTCAATTTTTCCACATCCATTTCAATTAAATGATCCATTTTTCTATGATTAATTTTTCTCTTCAAACTTTGAGCTATATTAACATTCTCATTTGTTGTTTGATCATGGGCTGCAAGAAAAACTAAAATAAAGACTTAAGATACAAATTTTCTTTAGTGTCCACATATGTGTATATATAAGATAACAAATGAACTATCAAATATAGTTTTATCTAATCTTCAAATGGTCCTTCTTCAATATCCATTGCTTCATCTTCAATTTCTTCATGTCCAACATTTTCATCATCTACTATTGCATGTGCATGATATAGAAAATAAAATCAAGCAAGTTTGTACTTGGGGATTTGTCTCTAAAATTAAAAATCAAAGATATAAAGTTTGCCTCTACACCTGGGTAGAAATCTAGAATTTTTGGAGATTATAAGTTTGTGCTCTAGATGTGTGCATACATACATGTTTGAACTTGGGATGAACCTTCTCCAATCTCAATAGGTTGTCATGTTTCACTACGTCCTAAATAAATTCATAATTTAAAACACCATAATTAAAATGTACTCAAATTCTAAATATATATTCATAATATAAAAACCATAATATAATAAACCCTAATTCTAAATATTCATAATTTAAAAACCATTTGATCTAATGGACCCTAATTGTAAATATTCATAATTTAGAAATCATAATCTAATAAACCCTAATTGTAAATATTCATAATTTAAAAATCATAATGTAATAAACCCTAAAATTGTAAATATTCATACCTATCAAAGAAAAAAGTTGTAAATATTCATAATTAAAAAACCATAATCTAATAAACCCTAATAGGACTAAATATTCATAATTTAAAACACCATAATTAAAATGTACCCAAATTCAAAATATATATTCATAATTTAAAAACCATAATGTAATAAACCCTAATTCTAAATATTCATAATTTTAAAACCATAATCTAATAAATCATAATTGTAAATTTTCATAATTTATAAACCATAATCTAACAAACCCTAATTGTAAATATTCATAATTTAAAAACCATAATGTAAATAACCCTAAAATTGTAAATATTCATAATTTAAAAACTATAATCTAATAAACCCTAATAGGACTAAATATTCATAATTTAATAAAACCTAATGCTAAATATTCATAATTTAATAAACCTAATGCTAAATATTCATAATTCAAAAAACCTAATGCTAAATATTCATAATTCAAAAAACCCTTAATATTAAGTTAATAGTAGCCCTAAGTTTATATTTACCATATTCGTAATTGAATAAACCCTAATCCTAACTATGTACATAAAAAAAGTCTATAATATAATTGCACACTATATGAACTAAATATGCATTGGAAAAAATATATTGCACATGTACATACCTTGCCTCCTATAATATCTTACTAAAGTTTTTCGACAATTTTCTTCTTCTTGTTCATCAGTTCTTCTTCATAAATATTTACTTGCCCTTTTACCTTTATTGCCCATGTTGTAAATTATTTTTCCAAAACTCAAAAACAAAAGTTGCAAAATATTTCCTCCCTCCTAATTAAAGTGTGAATTATTTGAATGTTAGAATTGAAAAAAAATAAAAAAATTATATGACAATTTCTATTTTTTTTAAAGGCCCTTAAGGTCGACTCTAGTTCTAATCAAAACTAGAGTAAGCCCTTGGGGCTAACTCTAGTTTCAATTAAAACTAGACTTAATAGTTTCAATAGAAACTAAACTTTCTAGTTTTGATCGAAACTAAAATTGATGACCTTAACCCGCATGGTTAAGGTTTCTGGTTACGATCAAAACTAAAAACTTTAGTTTCTATCAAAATCAATATTTTTATTTCGATAGAAAATTTGCTTCTATCAAAACTAAGAAGATTATTTTTCTTTTGAAGAGTGAGAAGGTTTAGTATGATTTCATGGCTTCTAGGTTCCAGTACCAAGTTCAAATTAGAAGTACTTTGAATGAACTTTCTAATGACTATGATTTTGCTACATTTTGAATTTTTTAGATATACATTTTTGCATGTGAACTGAACAGAGGTTTGTTATAAAAAATAAACCTATATATTGGATGCTATGGAAAAATAGTAACTAAGAGATTTTTAAAAATTGAAAAATAACTACGGTCTTCGTATTTGAGTTCTCTTTTAATAAAAATAAATAAATTGAAATCAGGTAAATATATAATAATTTATATGTGACAAAATCCATCTATGTCCAAATTTATGTTAGGTCAACTTTAAACTCTGATAAAATATGAAATACTAAGGATAAAGACAGCAGATCACCTCCATGGTTTTGGTATGGATGTTAACAAACTAAATTCGAAAGAATTGCATTGATATCTATTGTAGAGAAAAAGTTATGCGTGTCAAAAACAATGTCACTTTTTAAAAATTAGGTTTTTGATAACATACCAATTTTCATGGGAGAAAAATAATTCAATCGAATCAATTAAAAAAAAATTTTAAAATATTTGGATTCTACATAGGAAATCCTAAAAGACTCTAATTTACTTCATCTTCAAAATCTTGATGGTTAAATGGCAATTTGCATTTGAAAGTGAAAGTTTTGTTGAAAATTCACAATTCAGTGTTAGTTTAGGCAAAAAAGTGTAACCCATTATTGTGGGTTCATCCATATATGAACTATATGAATACTAGAAGAATTGAAGATGAAAAGAAAGCCAAGGTTGATAATATCAAAAAGAAAATGAGACAGCAATGGATTCCAAAATCTTCTAAGAATGCAAGTCTGAGCAATAATGAACATGTTGTTGAACAATTAGGTGACTCCAAAATTTTCACTTGATCTCTCAAAGGAGAACTAGAACTAGGATTCTAAAGAATACATCTCACATTAGTTCTAGTTAGTAGAATGAAAGACCCATATCAGCATTCAAGATAAAAAGGGATCACCAAGTATTCAAAATTCTAGTCATCACTGAATGAGATTGGGTTGCAAATAGTAACGAGTGAGGTCAGGTTGTAAGACCCTGTTGAGCAAGGTTAGGAGCTACTATATTTGTTGTGTAGTTACTGAGTCATGGATGACTCTATTGAGCATTCAATGCAAGAAAAGTGGGGGCCATTCTATCCTTTGAGCGAACAATTGTACCAAATATTTATGGGGATCAAAAGGCAAAATTTGATAAAAGAATGAAATCAAATTCATTTCTCACCATGAATTTTTGAGAGGTATTTGTGCAAAACAATTTTTAGGGCATTCAAGTGATTTGAACAAATTAATATTTAATATTTGTGTGTTCTCTCAAGCCCTACCAAGAAAAATGGCATCCACAAGCAGAAAATCAAAGAAATGATCTGATATGTTGGTTTGAGGCATTGAATAAAAGGCATCACACTTCAAGCTAAGTCTAGCTATCACAAAAACCCTAGACCTAAGTGGAGCTCAATCACAAATACCATCAAAGGTACTACTGATTAATGACATTCATTCACATTTTTTTTGTGCTATTCAAGATATTGGAACATTATAAATGGATAAAACCCTAGAGAAGTTGTGTGTGAATGGTGTGTTAAAATCAGAGAATCAACACCTTGAAGTGAAATGTTTGACTCACATTCCGCATATGCCACAGGATTTTCAGATCAAATGGATAAGATTTATACTTAGCCATGTGCATAATGAGTACTTATGGTTGGAAAAACCTAATTTGATAACCAAGAAGATGATCCATAGGATCACTGGTCTTCCTATGTTGGCAAATGCAAAAACAACAAAAACACTAAGTCAGGACAAGCTTGAAAAGAAAACCCTTGCCGAATGGGATGGAAGGGGAATGAATATCAATTGTGTTATAGATATGGAACTAAATTTTTGGATACATGTCATCATGCACAAGATATATAGCTTGAATAGACTCAACAACGTATCATGCGAAGCAGTGGATCTTGCATACAAGGTGGTCAAAAATAACATCACTTGACCTTGCCGAGTTGATGCTGGACTAGTTCAACAAGAATATGGAGAGTATAAGAAATTCAAATAAAAATCCTTGTAAGTTCAGTTCACTCTTAATTTGTCTATTTTTATATGTATAGAATTTCTTCCCATCCAAAGGTATAGTCATATATAGGAAGGATGTACCTATTCTTTATCAAATTAATGAATATATAGCTAAAATGGGAGAAAACTATGTGAGAATTATGGATAATTACATTGACCCATTTAAGGATAAGATGAATAAAAAATATAGGATCCCAAAGAAACTTGTTGATGATTACAAATATGGTATTTGTTTCATGATGGATAGTGATAAAGTGTATATACAAGTAGTTAGATCGAGAATCGTATGGGTCAAACCTCTAGGTTATGAGGTAAACGTTGGTGAAACCAAGGACATTATTGAAGCACTTATTAGTGAGCCTATTGACTCTAAAGCTACATACTTTGGCACCTATGATGAAGCAAAGGCTAGAATAGAACTTGAAATAAAACTCTCTCAGGTAGTCAACAAAGGGAAGAAGGGAATTGCAAATTTAAAAACTAGCTCCACTCTTTAGTTGACTGAAAAGAAAGGAGATGACATTGAGGATGATGAAGTAGAAGGTGAAGAGAAATTGGAGGAAGAAGAGCCAGTAAAGAAGAAAGGTAAGTTTATAATAACCAAGCCTACCAAACCATCTACTTCTATGTTCACAAGGAGCTCATCTAGGAAGAAACTTGACAAAGAAGGAAGAGATATGATCTTTAAAAGGCCTCCACCCACCTTTGAAGAAAGGTTGAAGGAAAGAGACTTAGAAGTTAGCATAACAAACTTTAGATCCCCTAAGTATGAGAGTAGGACTACAAAGGAGTAGAAGAAAATTGAAGACATGATAATGTCTAAAACTGGTAAGTGGAAATATTTCCTAGATCAGCTTGTTTAGTAGATTATGAGTGATCTAATGGAGAAGATCAAGCCAAGATGGGAGAATGCTATGAAAACTAATAAGGACATATATGAGTAGCCCTTGAGATTCAACATTTTTCTTATATTGATGAATGACATTGAACACGTCATAAGGAATGCTAACAACACATGGAAGAACATTTATGCTCTTCACAAGTAGAGTGATTTTGTTGTCAATGTTAGTGACAAGGATGAAGATGATGATGAACATGAAAAAGATGAAGAAATGGTTGATGAAGAAGTTACACATTATGATAACATAGATGATGAGGAAGAGAAATAGGGATAGGAAGCTACAAAGGAAGATCTACTTGATGTTTGAAATACTAAGGAAACTAACCTAGAGAAAATTACTGCAATGTTCATAGCCTCACTTCCTCATTTTCCAAGCAAAACATTGAAAACATCAAGCCAAGAGAAAAATACTGCAGAATTGATTGTGACAAACACTACAAGTACAAGCACTCAATCAATTTTTTCATATGTTTAGCTCAGTACTTCCTTGATAGAAGTGAAAAGCACTTCATCTACCAAGCAAACAATACTTCCTCCCACATTAGTTTTGGTTACACCAAGTATTTCAACAATAAGTGTAGTATCTACTTTTTTAGCTAGTCCTACTATATTTACCATTATTTCCATTCCTAGCATGCAAATAATAAGTGTAAGGATAGTTGAGACTAAGCCTCAACTGAGCACAAAATTTTTGAATAAAAGAAAAGAGAAAGAAGAAGAAATTAATCTTAATGAAGAGATTGTTATTCCAGATTAGGACATCTCCAATCTAAATCCTATGCGAATGCATATATTTGGAGAGCTACTTCAAAAGAAAGCTAAGCATAAAAGGCTTAGAGAAGAAAGAAATAAATAATTTCAAGTAATTGAAGATGCAAAGAATATCCTAGTAGAGGCTCTAAACACAAAGGTTGACACTTCTCAACCAATTTTGATTCAGTTAGTAGAGTTAGTCTAGAAATTCAACGAATATTTGAATGGACATGAGAAACTATTATAGAGAGTTTAGAAGAAAATTGAGAATAAAGTTTTGGAACTTATTGCTCAAAACATTGCAATTCATCAAGTATATCTATCTACTATCCTAAGCTCACTGGAGACCTCTTGCAACAATGTGTCTACATTATTCGGTAAACTCTATGATATTTAAATTTTCACCAAAGAAATTAAAGAAAAACTTTCTAAAATTGATGAAGATCTGAAGGCAAGTGCACAACAGTTACAACTTGACCCGAGTTACATCTCTACCCACTATACAAAAATCATATTCTTAACTAATATGCAAGTAGAATTTCTAAGAGAAGAAGCCAAAATAAGAGCCACATTGATAAATATACAGGGCATGATTCTCCCACACATTGATGCATTCTAGAAACATATTGCACATGCTACAACACTCATCCATGAGAACTTCTCAATTGTAGATCATATGATGGAACTTTTAGCAGAAGTTCAAGTTGCATTGCACACATACAAGGTGCTACAAGAAAATTGGGACAAGACAATGGCGCTAATCCTAAAGGTACATTCAGATTTCTTGTCACATTTTGGCATTACTATATAGTATATAGCATACACCTTTGGCATTAATGTCAAAAAGGGGGAGAAGATGTATACTATAGATACATAAAGGGGGAGAGAATGTGTATATCAGATGTGAAAAGAAGCAAAGTATAAGGGAGCATTATCATATTATATATGTGCAGATACTCAAAGATACATCTCTTACAAAAGAAATTTTGAAAAATCTCAAAAACAGAATACTCTACTGAGTTGGAGATACAAGGTGATGAATTAAAGATGTTCTTGAACTCTTTGAACTCAATTTTGATCGATAAGTGTTTTTGTCACTAATGCCAAAGGGGGAGATTGTTGACATTACAATCATGTTTGTTATTAGTGATACACACTTATTCAAATTGCAAGTATCTACCGAGCTTATTGTACAATTAACAATGTTAACCAAGTATTTTAGTCTCTACCAAGTTGTATAGTTGCCACCAAGTTGAAGGGACAATATTCAATTTGTGTCGAGAAATTTCTACCATGATGGAAATTAGTAGTGTAAACAAAGTTTCATAAGGTTTATCAAGTTCCTCCATACAAATCGAGTTGTTTAGTGCTTACCAAGTTCGCAGTTACAGTTATGTGAATCAAGTGTTAACCAAGCCATGTAATGTTAACCAAGTGATTCAATTTATACCAAGCTCATAGTGATACTATTAACCGAGCTATGTAGTATGAATCAAGTGAATCAATTTATATGCCGATTTTTATAGTATTCACCAAGTTACCAATGAAGACTGAGTTTAGACTACTTGAAAGTGATCAATATGGACCGAGCTTCTACATCTACCAAATGCATGATGATTTTGAGCATTGACTATGGATGTCGAGTATCAAAAACTCATCAAGCTAGTCTTCAAGACCTTAGTTCCTATAGTTTGGGTTGACTTTGTGTATTTTGTGTAAACTTGTATTGTAGCCAACTTTTTTAATTTGTAGATTGGATTGGTATATATGCAATACATTGCATCACATCCAATAAGAAGTAAGAATGTAATATATATAGTAGAGAAGAGCAGAAGAGAAAATTAAAAAGGCTACAATAGTATAAAGAACAACAAAGATTTATCTATCACAGCAAGGTGATCATTACACTCAAAGGAATCTCACTCAGCAAACCAAGTTTTAGATCAAAGATCAACTACTATTTCATCCTAACAGGTGGATCAGTTAAATCCTTTCACAAGGTAGACTTAACAATCTTTTGTAAATCTCTTTACCAAGTACATACTTCATTGTATGTTTGTAAATCCTTTCGCAAGGTGGACCTAGCAGTCCTTATTGCTCCTAATAGGGTAGATCATCAGAAGTGATCATTGTAAGCCTTTATAGGCCAACTTTATATTATAGTACTAGAGCTTGTGGGTATCATCCCCACCCCATTTTTACTTTCTATTTGGAAGGTTTTTGGGTCACCATATTGTGTGTTAAAAGTGTTATGAATGTTTTAATGATTTCAGTTATTTACGCATGCAATTAGATCAAAATACACATGAAGGATTAATTGTTAATTAAGGATTAAGTTTTATTAGCTACTAATTCACCCCTCCCCTCTCAGTAACTTAGCTTATCATATATATTTCCAACATCTTCAAGCATGCTCTTAAGAGCTGATTGTTGATGTAATTTTATACATGCATGCTTGGGAGGTGCAACACTGACTTGAGAAGAGAAACATGTCTCTATCCTCAAAGGGAACATCTTATTCTTTGTCATTTTGACTATTGCAAGTAATTTATTACTCCCATCCTTCTCATGAATGACACACTTGTCATTTTCCATCAATGCCTTGTAACCATTTTGAACGAGTTGTCCAACACTCATCAAATTGTGCTTCATACCCAAAACAAAATATGCATTCTATATTTCCTTCTTCTCACCTTGCTTTGTGCAGGCCATAATAGATCCTTTGCCCATTATGGAAATGGTTCCATTATTTCCCATTTTAATTTTGGACTTGAAAGTCTTATCAATGAAAGAGAATAAACTTTCATTACCACTCATGTGGTTGTTACAATTGTTGTCCAAGTACCATATATCAGGGTTGCCTTCTTCACCAATGTTACACATGATTAAGGTTGTGGGATTATTTGCATTTCCCATGTTCACATCAGCCATATTTTCATTCTACTTTGACTGATCACCCTACTTCTTCCAAAATTCACTAGCATAATGCTCATACTTATGATGGTAGTATAATTCAATATTGCTCTTGTTGGATTTGTAATTCTTCTTACCTCCTCTAGAGTTGTTTTGAGATGTGCTTGCTCCCTCTTGGTTTCTTGGTCATCCTGAGCTTTCTACACCAGCATTTCTTTGACCATTCCTCCCATGAACTCTACTTCTTGAGCCTCTACCAAAGCCATATCTTCCTCTCCCCCTACCTCTTAAATTCTCTTGAGCCTTGAAATATTGCTCTTGCAAAGTTGTTGTTGATCAGTTAATCCAGTGCTCATGGGTTTGAAGAGTTCTTGTCAACTCATCCATGGTCAATGTGGTGAGGTCCTTTGCTTCCTTAATGGTCATCACAAGGCTGTCATATTTTTGAGGTAAAATCCTCAATATTTTTTTCACACTCCTCTGCTCTTCATAATCTTCTCCATTTGATTTGAGCCGATTTATCAAAGTGGAGATTCGTGAACTAAACTCTGCAATTGGTTCATTGTACTTCATCTAAAGGTTCTCCAGTTCTCTTCTGATCATTTTTAGCTTCAATTCTTTGACCTTATTAGTCCCCATGAAGTTTGTCTCAAGAATATCCCATGCTTCCTTCGAGTAATTTTCTACTGCAATCTTGGGAAAGATTGTCTTTGTCATTGTTGCCTCTATCAAACTTAATGCTTTCACATCCTTTCTCCTTCACTCCTTCATCTGAGTCTTATGTGGGTTTGTAAGTGTAGCATACAATGTTGGGACTATAACATCATTGAACCCATTAATTGTAAACTCCCACAAATCATTAGCTACTATTATGATTTTCATTTTCTTTGCCCACGTATCATAATTCTATCCATTAAAGGATAGTGGTTGCTACCATATCTTTCCTACATCTCTTGCCATGTTAGATATACCCAGAAAAAAATTCCCTAACTCACTCTAGATGTGGGGCCTCACAGCTCTGATACCATGTGAAAAAAAGTAAATCACAACCTCTAAAATTTTTCTCAACAACCAAAGGTGTTGAGTGACAGTTTTTATTGGAATAAAAGGGTGTCAAGTGATAGGGAGATGGTGCCAAGTAACTTGATACACAAAGGAGTTGATTGAGCTCAATAGCAAGGGAGAAACATGATACAATAGGGTATCGAGTGAACTTGTCAGTATGGATGCCAAGTGAGCTCAGTTAGAGAGTAAACTAATCATTCTAATAAAAAACTTTCTCTCTGAACTTTTCCACCATTAAAATGCAGAGAGAATAATAATAAACCTTCTTAAATACAAAATGTCATGCAATGAAGAATAGAGAGGAGACAAAAAATATTTGTATGTCTGCTTGCTTTCTTTCTATTCAACTAGGTTAAAACTATTGCAAAATATGGGAGCATTTGGCTTCAACCAAAAAAATATGAAAACTTCAAACTAATAAAAATTTAAACTTAAACTTATAGCTCTAATGGCTAAATAGAATGATGCCTAGAGAAATCATTGCTTTATAGGATAAATCAATATAAACCTACATAATGACAAGGAGATTCAACATGTTCTACTGCAAACATTGAAAGTGAACCTTCTTCCTATCCTCTGATCTGATCTGTTGATCATCTTTCTATCTGTACTCTGTGCTTTGCACTTTTCCTCTTCTCTACATTTTCTACTCTCTCTAACACGCTAACTAATTGAATGAATCAAATTCATTCCTTTTGTCTTTCAACAAAATATGTTCCCTCTCTTTTCAAATTCAAACTCACCTACCGAGTTGAATGTTGTCAGGTGGGTAAGTGGGCATTTGGCTCTAGGGGTAACTAACCAACCACATTAAATTTTTGAAAAAATAAGCATCTAGAGGACCTATGTCACTAACTCGAAAGATTATTTCAGATATGAAATGGGATGCAGCTATCCTCCCTAGAAACTATACAATTGACCAATTTTAAAAAAATCAAAAACACGATGGATTTTTCCAAAAAAATCAGCATTTGATCTTCATGATCTACATAGTTTGTAGTCAAAAACAAAAAAGAAAAAAGAAAAAAATCACTATGCTTTTGTGAATCTAGAAAAATTTTGACTTTGTTTTGTCTTCAGTGCATTTTTTCTGGAGATTAACTTGTCCCTATGAAATGAGCATACAACATACAAACATTGTTGATGTTCTATGATGCTCCATAACTAATTGATATGCCTTCTAGCATATATATGTGTCATCACCAAAGTAATATGGATAATTTTAGGTGGTAGAGAGTCTTTGTTTTTTTTATTTACAAATTATTTTTTACCAGTCGAAGTTTCAAGGATCAAAATTGTTTAATTTCTTTCTACAAAGAGCTCAAATTTATTTTTCAAAAATTATACATCAAGAGTTTTCCCCTAGAAGTGATTCAAGCCATTCATTTTATTAATTAAACATAAAAGAATTTTTCAAAAATTTATAGTGACTGAGTATTTTATGTTGAACAATTAATTATATTAAGTAAGCACTAAACTAAATCTAATGCTTGATGCAATGGTTCACATAGTTTGTCAATCTCAATGTCAAATTTGTTGAAAACAGCAGTTATATAATTATTACTTATAGTTGTTAAGATATAGATTAGCTATAGTCCATCAAATCTTCCTAGGAAAAAGGTGCATATTACATCATGCTATTATATTGCATATTCATATAGTCTTTTATACATTATGCTTAAAATTTCATAGCTAAATAACTAATTACAATAAAAGACACCCTTTGTTATGGTTTTTCTAAATAATTATTTTTATGAATATTGTTTGTTTTATGATAGCTGACACCTTTCATAGTTAAACAGATGGAAGGGTGGTGTTGCTTATCAAGAAATTTGTATGAATATCATTTTCTATATTTCTAGTATTTAAAATCTTAAATTGACAAATCTTGCTGAAAAATTAAACATGACTTTGTTGAATGTTTAACTTTGTATGGCCTAATGCAATCATTGTGGGGAAAGAGCAAAATTAATGGTATTTTCAAAGCCTCTAATAGCAGGGTGTGCTTGAAGAACAAAGTAATTTATTTAACTTTGAGCCTTTAAACTGAACTGAAATGCATGAATAACATTTATCCACAATGGAGCTCCTTCAAAAAATTTCAAACCCTCTAGAGGTCTTCGTCAAGGGATCCTGTCTTGCCTATTCTCTTCATTATCCTGGTTGAATGTATAGGAAGTCTTATTGAGAGAAAGAAGAAGGAAGGTAGAATCAAAGGGATAAAACCTTCCTCTAAAAGTGATCCTTTCTCACATTAGCAATTTGTTGATGATACTATCATGGGGGGGAGGCTTCAATTAAGGAGGCAAAAGCTATGAAGGAAGTCTTGGATATCTACTCAAGAGGGTGGGGTCAGCTTATTAATTGGGATAAGAGCTCTTTATATTTTATTAATACCCTAGAGGACATAAATAGAAAAATTTCTAGGATTTTGGTTTGTGGAGTGGGAAAGTTTCCCTCTACTTACCTTGGGCTTCCTTTGGGAATGATTCCTCCTAACTCTTTCTTGATCAGTATTATGGACAAGTTAAGAAAAAATTTAGTAGGCTGGAAAGGTGCCACTCTTGGCCAAGTTGCCAAATCCCAACTGGTTAAATCCACCCTTTAGAACTTTCCTGTGTACACTTTGAGTCTTTTTGTTATTCCAATGAACTTTGCTGAGAGGATGGAGAAAATACTGAGGGATTTCTTAGGGATTGTATAGAAGGGAAAAAAAGATATCCTCTAGTTGCCTAGGACAAAGTTTGTCTCCCTGAGAAATATGGAGGTCTTGGTATAAGGAAGCTTACTCATCTCAATAAGGCTCTTTTGGCAAAGCAATTATGGTGTATCTTCAATAGCACTAGGGAATGGAGAGACATTTTGGTTAACAAGTATATTAAAAGGCCTTCAATTTAGTTCACCCTTTTTAGTGAAGATATTCCTAGAGGATCTACTATTTGGAATGGTTTTCTAAAAGTCAAGGACCTAGCTAAGGAAAAAAAAATTGGAAATTGGGGAATGGGGAGGATATCCATTTCTGGTCTGATAGTTGGCTAATTTAGGGTCCCCTTATGAACAATCATATCTATGAAGTTTGGGTGAATCATTGTATTTAACTATTTGGGTTGAAAGTCAGTAACTATAGGAATGACCAGGGTTGGAAAGATCTATTTATTATCTCTAAAGATCTTAATCCAATCATGATAATGTTAAATTCTATGGCTCTCAGCAACAAGAGGGATGAAATGATCTGGGGGGACAATTCTAATGGAAACAACTCTATTTCTTCAAGTTATAAGGCTCTTTGGAGCTTAAAAGAGAAGCCTCCATGGTCGAGAGCTTGGCTCCCTGGCCTCATACCAAAAATCAATATATTTTATAAGCTAGCCCTATAGAACAAAATCCTCAATCAGGATAACCTTGAAAAAAGAGGACAAATTATGCCAGGCAGATGTATTTTTATGTAAGAACCAATTGGAAATAGGCAATCACTTGTTCATTCACTGTTCCTACTCAAGGGAGGTTTGGGATTTCCTTACCCAAGGCTTAGGGATTAGCTGGTGCATGCCAAGTAATCTCCTGGATTTTTTTAGCCAATGGAAAAGTTTGTTCAATCTGTCTATTTTGTAGCAATTAAGTACCTGGATCTTACCTTACTACTACTGGAGCATATGGAAGGAGAGAAACAATAGAATCTTCAAAGACAGAGAGGAGCCGACCATAGTGCTCGGGAAGAAGATTTATAAAAATATAAAGGAAAACTACCTAGTAAGGAAGGGGGGAGATATTGAAGCTGGTGGTAGAAAAATTGACAAGGAAAAAGATAGAATGTTAAAAAGATAGGAAGCCAAGTGGCTTCTCCCCCCAGAAGGATGGCATAAAGCCAACTTTGATGGAGCCTCCAAGGGAAATCTTGGCTCCTCAGAAAGTGGAGGCATAATAAGGAATGAATATAGTGAGGGAGTAGCAGCCTTCTCTCTCCAACTAGGTTTCCAAACTAATCACTTTGCGGAAGCAAGTGCTGCTTGCCATGTGGTGAAATTGGCTTTTGAAGTTGGAGTTACTAATATTTGGCTTGAAGGGAATTTGAATAACATTATTAAATGTATTAATGGAAATTCTCATTATTCGTGGTCAATTGCAAATCTAATTGAAGAGACACGTGAGACTCTTGCTAAATTTAATAAAGTCCATGTCACTCAAATTTTCTAGGAAGCAAACCCAGTGGCAAATTGGTTTGCAAATAAAGGTGTCAAATCTGACAAAAAGATGACTTGACAACTAGGAAAGAGTTTTTCGGTGGATGGTAAGAGCCTAATCAAGCTGGATAAGATCCAAGGGAGTACAAAGAAGATCAATTTGCAATTATGACTAGGAATGATTTTTGGGGAAAAGGTACAATTCATAAAGGTTGTATTGGAAAGTGCAAGAGGTGGAATTTATTACAGTTTATTCGACATGCTTTATGGGTCATTTTTTGCATATGCAACCTGTGCTACTATAAGGTTAATTTCTTTGGTTTTTTTCTTAAACATAGAGGTTCCCATTAGGTGGTGAAGTTATAGTGTGTTGTGCTTATGAGAATTGTGGGAGTGCAAAGTGCTGAAATGGTGGGTGAAAGGTGCAAAAAAGGACTAATGGGAAAGATGGAAAAATGGAGAAGTGGGGACAAAGTGTGGGAGAAGCTGGAACAGGGCAAGATTGCAAGATATTTCATGAAGTTGCATGGTTTTGATCAACAAGTGACCAACAGCATGGTCAGCTCATGGAAGGATAGTAGAGTTAGGGTGAATGGGGTTTCATTTTTGATAATGGAGGAGGTGATTTCAACTATAATTGAGATTTCTGATTGAGGGTTTTAAGTTCTTTAGGGATAAAAAGCTCTCAACCAATGTAATGAAAGACTTCGCATAGAACACTAAGGAACTGAATGCCCTAAAAAAGAGTGATATGTTCTATGATATGGATTTCATAATGAAACTATGGAGGTATGTTCTGTGTGTTGTCATCGAGTACATTACTCTTGACCCTAGGTTTGATCATGTTTGCACCCACCATTTCATTCTTTTCAATCATTTTTGGCATGATAGTAAAGTTTCATTTCCTTTATATTTATTGACTTCCATGAGCACACTAGTACATTTGGGCTCATTTTTCGACCTTTATTGGTCAAAATTTTGACCCAATTTTTGACCAAACTTCGACCAAATTCGACCAACACATTGGTCAAAAATTTGACCAACCTACTGGTTGGTCAAAATTTTGACCAATACATTGGTCGAAAACTATTGAAATTGCTAGCACTTTTTCTACTAAGAATTGGTCTAAATTTTGACCAATTCTTGGTAGAAAACTCCAAGGCATTGGTCAAAATTTTGACCAATTCTTGGAAGCAAACTGTTGTGCATTGGTCAAAATTTTGACCAATCTTGGTAGAAAACTAGTAGGAATTGGTCAAAATTTTGACCAATTCTTGGTAGCAAACTGTTGGGCATTGGTCAAAATTTTGACCAATGCTTGGTAGAAAATTGTTAGGCATTGGTCAAAATTTTGACAAATTCTTGGTAGCAAACTGTTGGGCATTGGTCAAAATGTTGACCAATGCTTGGTAGCAAACTGCTGGGCATTGGTCAAAATTTTGACCAGTGCTTGGTCAAATTTTTTTTGAGGCTCACAATTGTTGAGGTCCACTTTAGTAATGGCCCTTCCTGTGAAATTTCCATCTAAAACCTTTCTAATGAGATAATGTGTTATGAGCTCTTCATCGGTGGGATGGAACGTGAATCCAGGAGGCAGTTGTGCATCACCCATATCATGGTTCATGATATGGGTGATGCACAACTGCCTCTTGGATTCACGTTCCATCCCACCGATGAAGAGCTCATAACACATTATCTCATTAGAAAGGTTTTAGATGGAAATTTCACAAGAAGGGCAGTTGCTGAAGTGGACCTCAACAACTGTGAGCCTTAGGGAGGGTTCAATTCCCTCCTTTATTATTCACTATGCATATAATCCCATACACCCATTTGATCTCGAATGATGATATGTACTGAATGTTTAGTGTTTGTGCTGAGTGCTTCAAAACCATCCATTTCATGCCTTCATCTGTACACAATGTCTTTCTAGTTTCTTTCTACTCGCACACCCATTTCATTTCATATGATCATCTAAAAATTATATCACTCTAAGCTCTCAACTATTTCCTCTTGATTGATCATCTCATAACTATTGAATGAGAACTTTGGGATAAGCTATAGGCATCCATCAAAATTTTGGCCAGATTTTGATATAGGATATAGTACTAGAAGCTATATTTCATGCCAGTCAAAAAATCTTCTTGGCCATGGCCTAGGGCAATATGAACTAGCCATAATGAGCAAGCTTCTTTAGATAACAGAAGCCAAGAATTGGGGACTTCAAGGCAACCATTCTAGAACTGTTAGGAATATGGATATGAGCAGACAATTTTGATATTGAACTGAAATCTTTTCCTCAATTTTTTTTCTATATCATTGTTGCACTATATTGCAATGGTCTAACCAGTAGGCAGCATTAGAGAATGATAATTTGGCTTGTACTAATTAATAATGGTAGTGGTAGAAGTAAAGACATGTCAGTTGCAAGTTATAAGACTTTTTATGAGTTCCATGTGATGGATGGTTGGTCAAAATACACACAGTTCTCTTCTTTAAATAGTTAGAATGGGGTTTTAAAAAGAATAAATTTAAGAAAGAATTTATTAACTACAAACTAATTCATGCATCAAAATGATAAACTTTCTGATAATGAAATTTGATTTTCCAGCTTTGACATGTTAGCTCACCAAGTCGGCTCGTCCACATGTCCCACCAAGTCCCCAAGTCCACTCACCAAGCCAACAATTCAAGTGCACTCACCAAGTCAACTCTTTGAGTTTTCTCACCAAGCCCATCCCCTAGGTCAACTCTCCAGGTCAGGTCACCAAGTCACTCCCACCCAGTCACCTCAATGAGTTGACTCTTTCAGTTAGCTCACCAAGTCATGTCACCAAGTCGACTATTCGAGTATGATCACAAAGTTTACTCTTTAAGTTTTCTCATCAAGTCACCCCACCAAAGCACCTCATCAAGGTTAGTCTTTAAGTCCACTCACCAAGTCAGCTTGCCAAGTTGTCGCACCAAGTCGACTCACCATCTTACTTCACCAAGTGGACTCGCTAAGTTGGCTCGCCAACTTGCCCCACCAAGTCAACTATTCAAGTATGCTCGCCAAGTTGACTCTTTGAGTTCGATCATCAAGTCACCCCACCAAAGTGCCTCATCAAGGTCAATCTTTAGGTTTTCTCATCGAGCTTTCTCACCAAGTCAACTTGCCATGTTGCATCTCTAAGTGGCCTTGTTAAGTCAACTCGCTAACTTGCCCCACCAAGTTGCCACTTTAAGCCCACTCACCATGTTAGAATGTCAAGTTGGCTCCCCAAGTCAGCTCACCAAGCTGAAAATTGAAGTAATCTCACCAAGTTGACTCTCTAAGTTTGCTCACCAAGTTCACCCCCTAGGCCAACTCTCTAGGTTAGCTCACCAAGTCACCCCCACTTGCCCCACCAACTCACCACTTTAAGTTGACTTGCCATGTTAGCTCACCAAGCTGACCCCCCTAGTCAGCTTGCCAAGCCAACAATTCAAGTACGCTCACCAAGTTGACTCTTTATGTTCGCTCGCCAAGTCCGCCCCCTAAGTCAGCTCACCAAGTCACCCCCACCCAATCACCTCAACGAGTCAACTCTTTAAGTTAGCTCACCAAGTCAGCTCACCCAGTAGTTTTACCACCTTGCCTCGGCAAGTTGGCTTGTTATGTGTGCTTGCCAAGTTGCCCCACTGAGTTGCTTCTCTAAGCCCACTCACCATGTCAGCTCACTTGTTCAGCTCACCAAGTCAATTGTTCAAGTACGTTCGCTAGGTGGGCTCACCAAGTCACCCAACCAAGTCATGTCAAAAAGTTCATTGTTCAAGTACACTCACCAAGTTGACTCTGAGTTCACTCATCAAGTCACCTCAGTGAGTCACCTCAATGAATTGACTCCTTAAATCTGCTCACCAAGTTAGCTCTCCAAGTCGTCTCACCAAGTCGACTCACCATCTTGTCTCACCAAGTGGGGCGCTCTATGTTGACTCACCAATCTGCCCCACCAAGTTGCCTCTTTAAGGTTGCCGACAATTTCGGCTTGCTAGGTCTATTCCCAAAGTTGATTCACCAATTCAACTATTCAAGTATGCTCACCAAGTCGCCTCACCAAGTTGACTCTTTAAGTTTTCTCACCAAGTTCGCTCCCCATGTCGGCTCACTGAGTCAGCTCACCAAGTCACCCCTCCAAGTCATTAAATACGACAACTACAAGATGATAGATGTCCTACCATTCTCATGGCCCAAGGGGCCATATGAATTTATCACTCATTATGTACCATTGAGTTTAGTTGAGGAGGACAGTCTCAACTCTCCCAGCATCCTATCAAGCTTTTCCACCGAATTCCTAATATGGTCAGCTATTAGAAGTATGCAATGAAATGGATACAAGTGAATTTAGGGTGTTCTATTTTCAATATCATTTGTATTATGATCATAAATCCTTGATACAATTTTCTCTAAATTGAATTGCAATTACGTATTTTATATATAGAATACTATTTATAAATAACGTGTTGCGGGACTCGTTATTTTTGGGCAAAATCCAATATATCCCATAAAGAGATCTTTATGTTGCTTGTGTAGGAACCCCATCATTCTAAAGAATCATACCATTTTTGGTAGGCACCTAAAAGGAAATTTCCATAAGGAGTTGATGCCTTCCATTTGGGAAAGAGCTTTTAATTGAAAACTTGATGAAAATTGATTCATTTCTCTAGCACAACAGAATAGAACAAGCTTTCCTCTACTCAACAGCTGAACCAGAATACAAAGCAAGCTGCAAGCCATATAAAATCCATGCCTAGCCCAAATGTACTACCATTGGTAACTTCAACATAGATTGCAATGCCTAGTTATGGAGGAGATCAAACACCACCGACTTCCAATCTCAACAAGTTTCTAGCATCTATTCCCTATCAAGGCCA
Source organism: Cupressus sempervirens (assembly GCA_028749045.1). NCBI lineage: Eukaryota > Viridiplantae > Streptophyta > Pinopsida > Cupressales > Cupressaceae > Cupressus > Cupressus sempervirens. The sequence continues at coordinate 282,081,608 of CM053788.1, read as the reverse complement.
AACTATGAAGCAAGGACAATAGTCTCCTCAGTGGAAGATGTCTCCAAGAATAGCTATTCCTCAAACTATGCCTGGTGTTCTTGGTGCTTCATCACAAGCCATTCATGCTGTAGAAATAAGAAGTTCCTCTCAGCAAGGAAGGAGCCAGCATAGCAATACAAATATAGGGGCTAGAGAAATTTTCTTAACTCAAGCTTTATTTATTACAATGAAGCCCTTTAATTAGTCATGAGCAACCTCTTAATCGAAAAACTCAACCAGACAAGTAACTTGTGGTGGGGCTTTGGCGTTACATGAAAATTTGAAATACAGCATGAATTAGTTTCCAAATTGAATCTAAACATCTAGGATAATGGCTTGCTCTGGTTGACTAATAATTAAATTACAATAAGAGAGATGCTAGAAAAATGGCAAAAAAAATTAGAGCAACATGATGTACATAGGTCATAGACAAAGTACACTTCAAAAAAATTGGGATCCAGATACAGGATATATATAAACAATTGCCCTGAAATAGTATTAGAGCAAGATATTCATATCAGTTGTCCAAACAATTCTAGAAGAGGATGTGGAGAAGGTTCTATAGTAAAATGGCCTAATTGATTATATATGAATCAGTAGTAAATGTCTTGAAAACAATTTTATGTTTGGGTTACCAACAGAGCCATTAACACTCATATGACCAAGATATTCAAATTCATCATAGACAGGATGCATTTGAATAGGTTTTTGAGAAAATTGTATAGTTTAATTGCTAATAAATATTAATATGTATTTTCAGAGACATGAAACCAAAATATTTGGTTCCTCGACATTTCTTGGACTCGTCGTATCTAGTAAATTCCCATTAGAAGATTCAGCCATACCAAGTGTTGTGTGTAAAGCTCCTGAATGTGCATGTTGACTTCTTGAAGAATGGTCAAGGCCAGTTTTACCTCTTGGATTCACACCACTTGTGTTAAATTCCTAGAAATATTCAATAGCCACAAATTCAAGTTTGAACAATTAGGGATCAAGTTGTGCGTGTGTGTGTTGCAAAAAAAAAACACAGCTTTTTCCTGAAGTTCTTGCATTGATTGTGGAACCCTAAGGTTCATAAGGAAGGGGTCAACCAAGCAAACAAAAAAAATGTAATGAAAAAATTCTAGCACAAGATGCACACCGCTAACCAGAAAACAAAAACCTGGGAACATGGTTACCAGAAACATTATCTACAATCTAAACCCTTAAATCTCCCTTCCTACGAAATTAATGATCAAATTCTTATAGCAAAATATGTGGATCTCGAATTTCATGCCTAGAAACACTCCATCTCTTGATAAATGTAGATCATGCATAATAACGACATTCAACCACTAAGCAAATATTATATATCTTATGCAAAAAAAATTGTGTTTTCAAATCTCAAAGCAATTTTTCTTATATTGAAATCTATCCAGTTTTAAATTTCTCATTATTACTGTAAAACACCTGTTATGAAACTGATATTTTGAATAGATATTTTAAACCAAGAAAAGAATAAGAAATGATCCAAAACATCATATCTCATTTTCTAAAACTTAGAGATCCATTTCTAGAGCTTTTGCTCTCTATTTAGAAATATCGCATTACCATATTCAACTATAGTAGCAAATTTCAGATGTTGGATTACGACCATTCAAATTTTAAATTTATCTAGCTTTATTGTCATATTAATATGGGTTTTGAATAATCTTCACACTTCACAAGTTATAAGATTATTTATTGTCTTAACATCCATAAAATGCAACTCATTTTATAATTTTCTTAATCCAAGGCAGATAGCATCATGTCCTCTCTGTCTTGTCACAAACTGTGCAAATCCCTTCAGACCACTTCAATTTTTTAATCTGGAAATGCTCCTCTGATTTCCAAAGGGTTCATATGCAAACTACTGCATCTATTATAGTGTGCCTAGGATTTTCCCACCTAATTCTTCTACAGCTATGATCAAATAAAAAGCTATTCACCAAACTGACTTTAAACCAAAGCTGTGTTTGGATCTCTTTTTATATCATTTTTAAATCCCCCATCTTTCTCACTTCAATCATATTTATTAATAAATAACACTCAAATCAATGTTAAGAAATTTCATGTATCACAATGTTAAGAAATTTCCTGTATCACTCTCTTATAAAATTAAAGCTTAGACGTCTAATGTTCACAAGCATTAGCTTGAGTTTTCAATTTAATATGCCACTAATGAAGTTTGCCCACCAAATTCTTCTAGGGCTACTAATCCCTTGATCAAATAAACAAGTTATTCTCCAACTGGCTTTAAGTTTGCATCTATTTTACCTCAATCTTGTTTTTCAATAATAGCACCCAAATCCATGTTATCAAATTTCATCTTACACTCTCTTCTGATGAATTAACATTTAGACATCTAATATCTATATATGCATTAGATTTGGTATTTAGGATCTATTGCTCTAGAGTGAATGAACTCCTTTTGAGCCCATAACATCTTGTCCTCTAATTCGAATCTCCCCTATATTATGATATGTAAACTCTGCTACTAAATAGTGTATAAGAGTGGTTCAAGTTAATTTTCCCTTTTTTATTTACTGCCATAGAAGTTTTAGTATCAATTAAGGCTCTATGAGAAAATATGAGAAAATTTGTTATGTATTTGCATGGGATTGTTTTTCATATTTTCTCACAGAGCCTTAATTGATATTAATCACAACTTCTGTCATGGTATATAGAAAAGAGAACATTAACTTGCAAAATGGTGATGCATTATTTAGTAGAAGAATTCCCATATAATATAGAGGAGGTAAGAGATGAAATCCAAGATGATTCACACACACACACACACACATACACACAGATGTATATATACATGCATATAGCTGTCAGATTTTTGTGTTTCAAATTTTTCCAAACCATCATATTGAAGTTTGACTCTTTTCAAATTCCTCATGCAAAGTATATAGCGAGCCTGATTTAGCAGTGAGAGGGATGATGCTGCAAATATTATTCATCTAATTTTGATAGCATATATTTGCACCTTGGTCCATGAACCATGAATAGACAATATAGAATAACTATTGTATGTGTTCATCATATAAGTATTAATTTCATATATATATATATATATATATATATATATATATATATGATATATTAAAATATAATATTAGTCAATAATATTAATGATATCAATTATTTTAAATTAATAATATTATCAAATTAATCATGAAATTAATATTAATCAATACTACTACTACTAATCAAAAATAATATTACTCAAATATATTTAATTAATAATACTAAAGTATCAATCAATAATATGACTACTATTGACCAATGTTGATCCTGTCAAACTAATGTATAATCTAATGATACCTAGGGAGTTCAACAAGGAGGATATAATCAAACAGTACCTTGGCTGCTACATAAGCAACACAATGGAAGGATGTGTCTCATGGAACTTGAAGAGCCTATCCATGATTTGTTCCCTAAACAACATTAGTGCCAATTAATTTTATGCCTGCAAGACTTTTGGTAGATTAGAATATATACAGCAGTCATTTGAACGAAAACTAGTGGGGTTAAAAGTTACAAAATGTGTATTAAACTGGTTGCAACTTCTTTTTGACCAAATAGCCCTCTTCTATATTGTATAATGAAAAAAATTTAATGTGGCAAGGTTAAATAAGAATCCAATTTAATCACCAAAGCTAAGGCCATGTATGCTAAAGACCCATATAATATCCTAAAGACCCATATAATATCAACCAATCAGAAAGCCCTTTATAATGAAACACGTGGGCCTTATATGACCAAATCAAGCTTAAACTAGATATAATGATGCCTATAATCAGGCCTACGATGAAACATGAAGCTCAAAACTCGAGATTGGAGCCTAAAAATGATTTAAACAACCTCTGGGTCTAATGAATGGACCTGATCTAATTAGACAAGACCATAATTCAATGTAGAATGCACTTGATTAGACCCCAATAGCTAACATACAGGCCTAATTAGGCCTAGATCCAAGTGGATAGGGTTTTAGCATATAGGGTGTGAATTTAGGAACATATACCAAGCTAAGTTTGAGACAGATCTGACCTCAAAAGGGTAACATGTGGGACTCAACCTAGAACATGAAACATATAGGCCTTAGCCACATGAAATAAGACCCATATCTAGGCACAAAACTCATAAACAAGGACCTAAACCAGATCCAATCCAAACATTTTACCTCAAATCTACAAGAAAGAGATGTAAATATAGGTAAAGTACTTCCAAGACTCATCCAATGCCATGGTAAATTGAAGTAACAATTCTGCACAAAGTTGAAGTCCTCACTTGCAGAGATCACATCCACCAACACAAATTTAGCAAGGAGTTTTACAGTCAAATTTTTAGGTCAGTAACAGTCATCTAACAGGTTCTAAAATTATGATATCATGACAAATAAACTTCTGACATCTTCACAATGACATCATCAAATTCAGCACCAAATGAGGTTGCCATATGACACTTTATTCACAAAGCTAAAGAAAATCTAGTTAGAAGATGTAAATATGAGTTAAGTCGTGACTATCCATTTGAGTTAGGTGACAATGAGATGCTGCAAAACATACCAAATTAGAGTTACCAATAAATAATGTTTGCAATTCACACAAGTATATTTATTATTTATAATTTATAGACTTTGTTAGAAATAGAGATGAGAGAGAGGAGTTAGAATGTAACTCCCATGTCTATGAATGCCACCATTCATAAGTGTGTGAGGCCAAGTGTGAGATTCCTCTTAAGGAGGAATAATCTAAAATTAGAAATTACAATACATATATTTGTCCTCACATATTCCACTAGATGACAAAATAAGATGTAGTGGAAAAAGGACAAAAAAGAAATATATTAGGATACCTTGGCTTATATCCTAATATATTACAACAATAAAGAAAGGAGTTCTAACCTTGGTTTATAAACACACCAAGGAAAGATTACAACTTCTAACACCACCCTTTAATCTTTACTTGGGGTAATTACATCAAAGGGTATTAAACCCATAATTTACAAAAATCTGCAACTTAATCTTCAATATGAAGTAATTTGATTGTCTTCAAGCCATATGGAACATTTGTAGATCCAAGAGAAGTACATGAGTCCTTTGAATGTGATCAAGTGGAAGCATAGACACATCTTCGAGAAGGTTCCTTGATGGATCACCTGAAAAAAAGAACAAAAAACAAGACAAATATCCACAAGTAGAATGCCATCATATATGCAAATTGTTAGAAATGGAAATTCGAAATCCTTTTGAATAAGGATAATAAAAGTCTCATAGAGAAACAATGAGTAAAACATGTTACCACAAAACAATGGAGATAACCTGATATCAAGATAAATTATATGCTCAAAAAATTGTCAACAAGGACAAATTGAGTAAAAAGCTTGATCAATGCTCTCATGAAAAGAATATTATACTAATGCACAAATGACCACAAACAAGGCCAACTAATGATATGTGCATCAACATTGCATCAATCATGTGGATATAGACAGTCCACTAATGAGTCATCCCACTACAGGTGAATGGGTCATGACTCCATCACCTACATGACCCACGATCTAGGCAATAAAGTATGCAGATCATTATCACATTAATATATGAAAATAACATAAAGGAGAGACATGCTGATCAAAATAGAATTATCATGATTTGTTAAGATAATCAAAAGAATGGATTATGAGGATATAACAACATATTGCCTTCAAATTGGATCAAATCATCTGAATTTGGAGAGAAAACTCCAATAATAGCATCCTCTTCATGGAGGAACAAAAATGGAACAACATGGAGGGAAACTCCATAAAAAATGAGTGCATACCAATATAGGATGGAGGGATACTCCATGGGCCAGATAAGGAAACTATGTATCAGTTATACTGAGGGGACCTACATAGTTAACCTTGAAAAAATTGGCTCCCTATGCAACTCAAAACAAATATCATATAAATCATGTATATCAAAAACCATAAAGTGCCAACATGGGCATGGAACGATGCTATAAAAGCATAAGACTGCAACCATGTGCAGATAGATCAATAAAATCAAATCATTAAATAATGAAGGCAATAGTGTAAGATTACTCATAATCCAATTAAGTAAAATGATTTAAGGAAGATCAACTAAATATAGATATCAGGTATAAAACTCCATTAAGGGTAAACATGAGTATTCGATTCATTTTGCAAAGGTATATATATTAATTTTTGAAATATTATAGTCAGAAATTATATATTTATCTGGGCATATATGTGGGCCCCCATATATACTCAAATAAATATACAAAAATAGATTGGTTAAAGAAAATAATCACCTTTCCATACTTAATATTTTGGAAAGTCACAGTATTTACCTTAGTTCAAAAATATAACCTCAAAGTAATAAGAACATAAAGTCATGGGGCAAGAAAAGATTTCCCCAGTTTTCTCAAACTTTTTTTTTTAGAAAGTGATTCAAAAAGAATTTTTTTTTTTTTGAAATATAACTAAAAAAAACTTAGTAATTAATGATAGAGGTCAGATCTGGCAGATAAGAATATACTAAAAAAAGTTTTAAAACTTTTCTTAAAAAATTTGAATAAAAGCTTGACAATGAATGATTACCTGCCAAAAATAGGTTGACAAGAGGCAATAATAAAAGTAAATGATACCTCTGTCAAGAAAAAGAAGAAGAAGAAAGAATCTTGCAAAAAAATAAGCAAACTTTACAACTAAATCTAAATATAGATATTAGGTATAATCATTAGTGCCATAGAGCTCAAACAGTAAAATTTCCCTAATTTTAGCTACAGTTTGCAGATTTCATTAGTTGACTTCTTCAACTTGAAGGGGACTAAACGATTTCTACTCTTTTTTTGAACGCAAAGAAAGACTGCAACTGAATATGCAAACTGAAATGCGTGAAGCTGAATTGAAAAGATCAGGCAGTACCACTACTTAAAAGAGAAAGAGTTGATGACTGGCTGATACTGATAGCCAAGGACATGATGATAGATAATGATGGCCAGCAGGGCATAGTTGGCCCGTCTACAGAATCAATGGCCCACATCCTACCAACTCTTCTCGTGATTCGGGGGTAAAAACCCTTCAAAACTGCCTCTCCCAGTAGCGAAAGCCCTAATCCACTACGCAGCCTCAAACATAACTCTACAGAAAACCCCAGTGGAGATCAAAATCACAGCAAACATCCTGCAAAATAGAGCCCCCTGTAACATGCTGGTCTTTGGCCTAGGCTACGACAGCCTAATGTGGAGTGCCCTAAATCATGGTGGCAAAATAGTCTTTCTCGAAGAAGACGAGGCCTGGATCGGCAAAATGTGAAGCATTCACCCCGAGCTCGAATCTCACTATGTGCAGTACCCTACAATGGTGACTGAAGCCTATGATCTCCTCAAATACGCTCAATCTGCACCCGAATGCACGCCATGGCAGGGAGATCTAGAGCTCTCGAGCTGTTCTAAGCTCGCCCTGAAGAATCTACCGCCTCATATTTATGGCACAAAGTGGGATCTGATTATGCACTTAGATTGAATGACTATTGTGGTCTGGAAAAGGAGGCTACCATCAGAGTTATCATGCTGAAATTCAAAAGCAAAATGCAGAGCAAGAGTTTAGGAACGGTTATGGAAATGAAAGCTATCAAATGCTTAGAGATGGTTGAGGTATCCAATGCCAATGGGAAAGTCTCATCGAATCTATAAACAATTTCATGCTCCGATAAGAAAGGTGATAGAGGAGGAGATGTAAAAGAAAACAAAGAGCCAACGAACATGTGGCATATTTTGAATAAAAGTCACCAAAAAGCCATAAAGTCCAAAGAAACAAATTAACAAGGTGGTTGCTCAAGGCAAAATAAATAATATTTTAGCCAAGGATGAAAAATAATAATAATAATGTTGCCATATGCCCTTGTATTTTGATGGGTTTTTTCTGTGCAACGGCTAATCATTGTAACGATGTTGTAGTAAGCTTGTTCCAAATGATATGCAGCCAGAACTACCTGTAACCAGTTACAAGGAAGGCCAAGCTGAAAACTAAAGAACAATAGTTCTACAGCCTATGAGCTTTGCAAGCATAGCCAATATTTTAGGCATAAGAAAAATTGGAAAAAAAAAATATTCATTATCAACAATATATCAACATTTCTTGCAATGCAAGGAATCATTTCTCTCATTTTCTCAAAAATGAGAAAAAATTTTGTAATGTTAAAAAACAAAACATAACAATGCAAAACAAAACATAACAATGTTAAAAAAAATTGATATCTAGATAGGAAAACCCTCTGGCGGCAAGCCTTCCAAAGGGGGTTAGAAAATAAGAAGTAACCTGCACAAATTAGATCAAACAGAGGTTAATCAGGTTTGGCGGTAAACCAGCCAAACTCAAAAAAAAATTCAATTTCTTCCATCTTAAGAAGATTAAAGAAGAAATTAGTGAAATCTCTCTCAAGAGTCTCCTTCGAATCGTACCTTCATGCAAACACTCAAAACAAAGATTAAACTGCTCTGATACCATGTTAGAAATGGAAAAAGAAATATGTAAATAAGCAAAACCAGGAAAAAATCTAAGTGAGTAAATGCATGAAAAGATATTACCATAAAATAGGAGAGAGAAAGTTTCAAACTCCAACACCATGAGACAAGATATTTGGAAAGGGGAAAGCAAAGAAAACCCCTTGTGACATTATGAATGAGGCATAAAAAGCCTAAGAAGAAAGAGAGAGAGAACAAGAGAGCAATGCTCATACAATAATTGAGAAGAGGAAAAAACCTCATTGTTAAATGAGAGAAGAGGGTCATCTCTTAAATAGAGATGAGAGAGAGGAGTTAGAATGTAACTCCCATGTCTATGAATGCCACCATTCATAAGTGTGTGAGGCCAAGTGTGAGATTCCTCTTAAGGAGGAATAATCTAAAATTAGAAATTACAATACATATATTTGTCCTCACATATTCCACTAGATGACAAAATAAGATGTAGTGGAAAAAGGACAAAAAAGAAATATATTAGGATACCTTGGCTTATATCCTAATATATTACAACAATAAAGAAAGGAGTTCTAACCTTGGTTTATAAACACACCAAGGAAAGATTACAACTTCTAACAGACTTATTGTGCCAAAAGTATTAAATAAGAGAAACTAGTGAACAATACTGTGTTGTCTCTTGCACATAATATTAAGTTCTGGCTAAATTGATAATCTTTTTTTGTTTAAATTTATTTACTACTAATCTAAGCATTCCATTTATCTATCCCAATTCCCAACCTTAAAGTAGATAGTCATTTAGCTCTTCCCACTCATATTTATTGTGCCTAGGTGGCTGTGTACCTAATTACTATTAATTCTTTAGAAATAGACTTTACCAACTCTTGCAATGCAGTCACCCATGCAAGGGAAACTCTGGACTTCTAATCCTCTATCATATCCTAAGGATGGATCTCATACATAGTGTTGTCCAAGAACATTTTTTACAATGTTATGAACCATGGAAACTAAATATCTTTAAAAGTAGGCATTGTATGACTGGAAAACAAAATAGCCAAAAAGGTATTGAGAATAAAATTTGGCACGAAGTGCAAGCTTTTTCAGTCTTCGTTGTTCTTCTACAAACTTCAAATTCTTACTATCCTCCAGGCTATCATTAGCTTCATCTCCATATTTCTCTCCCATCTCCAAATCTTCAAAATCTCCATAGGCAGAGTCATCATCTTCATCACTCTCATCCATTGCTACTCCTTTAAAATAGTGAAAAATTGTGGCAATAATGCCTATCAAATTGATTTGCCTTGTGATCTTAATTTATCACCCATCTTTAATGTATCTGACTTGTATGCTTTTAAAGGTGTTGTTATAGATGATGCAGGTACTATAGAAGACCTCAAGGAAGAGTTGGGGAAAAACATTCCACCAAAGCCCAAACCGATTGTGGATGCCATCCTAGACAAAAGGATCAGCAAGTAGACTAGAAGGGGGACTTATTTTGAATATCTTGTATAGTGGAAGGGACAACCAACAGCAGATCCAACATGGATATCAAAAAAGTACCTTAAGGCAAATGGTTTTGATCCCTCACTTCACACCACTCCATAGAATGGAGTTTCTTTTATGCAGGGGAGAATAGTGCAGAGCACCTAATCTATTATTTTGTTTTATGTTTTGTTTTATGCAATGTCATAAGGCCTAGGATTAATAAAGGCCAACCACCATTGTAACGGACACAAGACCCCAGGTAACAATATGAACCTAGGCATCAATTGGTCCTAGGGTGGAGTTAGATTTATACCTTGTTTTCTAGGTTGTTTTAGGGGTCTAGAGTCTTAGAATAAACATTTGGAAGGTTTATAACTTGTTTTGTTTGGAGGGTAGTTAAAATATCAAAAGGAAATGCAAAAGTTGCAAAGTTGCATTAGCAACTTTTTGCAAAAGTAATAACTCTTAATAGAAACCCCTCCCAAATGGCTGCAACTACCATGGGGTGGTTCTACCCACTTTGTACAAGCCTATAAAGGCTCTAAACATCTATTGGATGAAGAGAACCATTGTACTTGCTTTGGAATTAATAAAATTTACTATTTCTGGGCCTTTTGGCCTATTTTTTCTATATTATACGGACTCCTAAAGGTTGTACGATGGTTGTTTTGCATTGAAAAGTTGGAGATTGAATTTCATGAATTTTTGGCGTTGGTTTCAAGGAGAGATCTGATTTCATTTGCAAGTTATATATTTTTCTTCCTTGTTGCCTGTGAAACCCTCAAAACAAGGGTTTTGGCCAAAGGAATGGCCCTAGTTTGAATTCCCATTGTTGGAATTTTCTCCAATTTGGTATGGAGAAAACTAGGGCATTGTATTATCAAACGTCAAAAGCTTGGAGGTAGGAGATTGCAACAAGCATTTTTAAGAACAAGCCCTAGGTTTAATAAGACCCATGTATTAGACCTTGTTTTTGCAATTTGATGAGTTAGAGTGATAAAAGAACTTGGGACTTGGTGTGGAGGCAAGGAATCTTAAATTTGATCAGGATGACACACTAAAGTTGAAGAATTGATCCATGCACCCATATTTTTAACCTTTTCATTGTAGACCAAGCCTAAAGTTGCTAATTAGGCCTGTGTGCAAGATTAAGGTTAGGGTATGCTGGAGTGGAGTTAGGTTTTGAAACTTTGGAGTCTTTTGGCACTTTGAAAAGAGTGTTTGAATTTGTCTTTTTTTTGCCTAGTCCTTTGTAAACATTTTGATTTATTGGTGGAAAACAATGCTAAGAAACCTAAGTGCTTGTTTGGTTGGTTGCAGCAGTTTGCATGGTAAGTGGTTGGTAGGGTTTCCAACCTTTGTTTCACCTTGTTTTGGTCATATAGGAGTTGTTCCAAACTATCCTTGGTGCTTGGGAGTCATGGAGGATCCAATTACATTCTTGGTTGTGTGTATGGTATAAGAGTCAAGTGTTGCAATTTACCTTATGACTGGTAATAGCAGGTCTGCCATATACCTGATTTGTTTTGGGTGTGTTGATATTTGTTTGGGTTCCCTTGGATGTTAGGAAGTTTGGGGTTACTTGATCGCCTTGTACCAAGGTTGGTGTATGATGCTTGGGTTGTACAAGTGAGAAGAAGAAGAGTTGCAGCATTTCATGAAGTGTTGGGTCTATGACTTAAAGCAACAACAGAAAACCTCAGTAAGGTCCTTCTTGTAAGGTGAGTCAAACCTTGTATAATCTTGTGGAGGTTGAAGAAGATTTGGTGGTGATTTTAGTTGCTTTGTTGTTCCAACTCTTGCAATGCAGTCACCCATGCAAGGGAAACTCGGGACTTCTAATCCTACATCATATCCTACAGATGGATCTCATACACAGTGTTGTCCAAGAACATTTTTTCACAATGTTATGAACCATGGAAACTAAATATCTTTAAAAGTAGGCATTGTATGACTGGAAAAAAAAATAGCCAAAAGGATATTGAGAATAAAATTTAGCACGAAGTGCAAGCTTTTTCAGTCTTCGTTGTTCTTCTGTAGACTTCAAATTTTTACTGTCCTTCAGGCTATCATTAGCTTCATCTCCATATTTCTCTCCCTTCTCAAAATCTTCAAAATCTCCATAGGCAGAGTCATCATCTTCATCACTCTCATCCATTGCTTCACTATTTTCACTTTTCCCTAGCATCTTCTACCCTTTTTATAAACCTATTATGGTTGACTAGTACATTTCTTGCAACATTATATGTAACCACTATCAATGTTGTGTATGAAGCACATGCCATCAAAAAGATCTAAATGATTGTTGACCAAGGCATAGACTTATTTAAGGTAGTTCTCAAAACTTTTCCCTGTATGAGGAAAAGTAGTAAAATATTAACACCTAAGGCTTTCTTACTATGAAATTATATCGAATGATTGGATATGGATTTTTTACTAGGTACACCCACTTGTATGGATGGTAATGACCACAGGAAACCAAGAGTAATGGCATTTTCTCTTGGACCTAGGGTAGACGATTGATTAAGGCACCCTAATATGCCCCTTATCCTACCTCTCCTATAGTTGAACTCCATTAACAAATGCAATATTCCATATGATTAAATTAACCATCCTAATCCTATTTGGAATCATATATGCTTTAATATCGCAAATAAGGAAGATCTATTTGTGGATTATGTGTCAAAGATTTCCTAAAATGTTGTAGGACTAACTACATGATGTTACACATTCTATTCTACTTCTTGTTCTACTTGGAATCTTTGAATCAGAGCAAATACTCAAGCATTTACAAAAAGGGGACATTACATACAACAACCATATAAATCAAAGTCTTCCTAAGAAAGTAGCACTATGAAAAGTATATGAAATCTTTCTGTATAACATCAGCTACATGTGTAGTATAACATATTTTAATTAGTCATTACAATAAATGTGAACAAGAAAATATCATTTTTCATAAGGATTTTATACCTCTCAGAACATATCAAATCCAAAAGATGGATATGTACAAATTACTTGTTTTGTGAGTAGCAGTCATATAGAATATGAAAGCCTAGCAAACAACCCAATCATAATATATCTACAAACCACTACAAAAAGCACATTTATAAAAAAATAAGTGTAGCATATCTGATTCATAAAAATGTACCACACATGTTCCTTAAAGTAGGCAACAACACATTATGTGCACATTTCAAGGCTTTCACCATTTGGTGGAGAAATGTCATAACTGTGACACCATTCATGAACTTTCTCCTTTCCATATCTATCAGTTGTTTCCTGTTTGTTGAGGCCTTACAATTCTCCATACCTACATTGCAGTAAATATTTATGGACTAATTGTTATAAACTTATATTATACACAGTTTGAAACTATTAATATCCAAGAATTGTTAGCATTAAGCTTTTACATGCGCTCATTGAGCTGCCAAGTTATTATGATTGGAATAGAGTGTTTTTGAGTATCTTCACTGAATATCCTACTCCATGCCTTGGCTTTCTCACTCTAATTATGTATTATTATTGGTACCTGCATCACACGAAATTCAACTTCAAGCTTTAGTCCTATTTAACAAGTCATTATATACATGTTGACATCCAAACCTAATCACTCATATTATAGATGTGCTACTGAAACCACAACAATAAATTTGAATTTAAGAACTAGAACGACATCCTAAACACCTCAGCCTACCTAAGATAGTCATTTCACAACTTCCTCCAAAGAAATGAATCTAATATTTTTCTCAATGAATAAAACTCCATCTATGCATTTGTCAACTCTTGCTGGATACATAATTTAAATTTCCTGAGAATTGATATTAAACTCAAGTAATAACCATTTAAACACCTGCCCTTGCATATATAAAGAAGCAAAGTAGTTAATGCTGGCATAAACATAAAGTAAAGATTTGACTAAAAAACCTTTTTCCTGTGGTGTTGATTCATCACAAGCATAGCAGTCATCTAAGCTCGAACCAATGCATAAGTAAATATCAGATCAACTAGAATGTTGCTAATCCTTTTTCTAGCATCAACAGCCTCTTCTACTCCTTTTTGAGTTAGGGGTACATCCACACACCCAGTGAATAATTTTTTCTCATTCCATAATGACTCCCTATGATGGATCAAAATCAAGGCTGCTTCAGCTGCAAGATAAAAGATAACATAAATTTGCATTATGGATAATAATGTATTTTCCTTATAGGTCAATTCTGGTGTAGGGCACTTAACCTAGGAGGTAGGGGAATAAGTACCAAGGAGGTAGGGGAACAAGTTGCAGGACACCTTGCCACTCCAGGAAAGGGAGGATTCAAGTAGATTAGGAAGTTTTAACAAGGTTTGGTCCATACTTTAATAAGTTGGTCTTTGTTTGATTATGTTTTCTAATAAGGCACATGTAAGGCCCATGAGCACTTTGGTGTGGTTATAAAACAAGTGACTCCATGGGACCAAAAGGCTTTAGAATAGGGAATTAAGAGTCTACATAGGCCTTGTGGGATGTAGAGGAACTTTTTTGGTTCATAACATTTACTAATTTGCAAAAAATGCAAAATTTGCATAAAGTTGTTGACAACTTTTTAAAAAGTGTTGATCGGTATTAGCAAAAAGTGGTTGTTTGTTTGTTTTATGGTTGGACACACCTATATGGTTGTTCCAAGGGTCATTTAGACCTTCATATATGTCATATGTGATCTCAATTGGTAGGAGGAGATCAGATTGTATTGAGGCTTGGAGAAAAAGCAATAAAAACTTCATTTTTTTGGAAATTTACTGGTAATTGCTCTGTTGTTACAACTATATGGATCCATACGGAATTTTTATGATTGCTAAGTGTATGAAATAGTTTTAGGGGTCTATTAGGAAACTTTTTTTTTTGGTTTAACTCAAAAAGGAGTTGTAGTTTAAAATTTATTTGCATTTTAGTAGCAAGGGGTCTGAAAAAGCCTTGTTTTCTAGGCTCTTCCACAAATGCAGCCCTAACTTGCATTCTGACTTGTGGAAAGCTCTAAAACTGAGGGATATGCAAGTTAAGGGTCCTATATTAATGATTCAAAAATTTTGAGGCATGGTGAGAAGGGTAATTATTTTTTCAAGCCGTCCCTAGGTCAAGCAAGCCCATGTGCTTGACTAGTTTTTGCAAGTTAAATGGTGACATTCCTGGTTGCAGGCACCTTTGATCAGTTTGAGCTCTGAAATTGGTTGTATTGAGTATTTTGGAGATTTCCTTAATTTTTTGGGGTCTTTGGAACCCACCTTTCCCATTCTTCCTTGAAGCCCTAGCCTAACTTGATCAACTAGGCCTAGGTACCAAGCAGCAGTTTGGAGGGTGCTTGAGCAAGACTTGCCCAAAAGCTTTTGGATTCTTAGTAGGTTCCAAGAAGGGTGTTTTAACCTATGGAGAAGTCCCTATTCTATTAAGGGATATTGGGAGAAAAGTGCAAAGAAGCTAATCGGAAGGCCTAGAGGTGCCAAGGTGTATGGTGAGTTTGGTGGAACCAAACAAATTGATGATTTTGGGTTGAATAGTATGTCCATGATTGTCTCCATTTCTGGTGATAGTTGGTGAGGCTTTTGAAATAGGATTGCCTTATTTGGCTTGTGTTTGAGTATACCCAGTGTGGGTAAGAGGACTTGTGAGAAGTCCTAGAATCCTAAGTTGGATTGTGACAGCCATTTATTGGCTTGTGGAAGGTAGTTGTTGCATTACTCTACATCAAATTCCTAATCTTTTTAAACCATCATGCATTCACCTTAGTGTGTTGCTTTCTAATCCAAACCTTAAAATAAGGATCCAAACAAATTTATTGAAGCTACAACTATGAATTTTCTAATTACCAATAGAAATCAAATGAAATAGCCTAATAAAATTTCCTAGACTTAGATGTTATGAGCTAGAGAAATAAATGAAATGTTATGAGTATCATTACTAGGTCTACACAGAGCAATAGCCTAGCACATATCTTATGTCAAGTGAAATTCTTGTCCTGATAGCTTTTGGATTTGACTGTGTGGTCAATTTCATCATAGTTCATTGGAAACTATGCATGGTCTTGTGGCAAGAGAAATATAGTGGCAGACTTTGGCAAAGGATGGAATAATGTGTGCATCACTGCACCTTTATTGAATGCAATATTAGCTAGCTTCCTAGAGAGCTTGGTTCTTAACTTTTCAAGCTATTTGGATTTGAAGCAGATTTTCCTCCCACGAAGGGTTTCAATTGAATTCATGAAAGCAAATGGAAATCTATAATGTTAAGAAAGAAAATGAAAGCAGATGTCCCTCCCATAATGGTCATTTAAGTCACCTAATGCATAGTTCAGAATATCATTATTGACAACTATTGTTGAGGGCAAAAAAAAATGGGTAAATATATAAAGGGAACAAAATGATCAAATATCAAACATTTTAGGTAGCAACACATAAATCCCATATCACATTTGCATTGTATGTATGGGCAGCAGTAGTTGTGGATCATTTTAGACCTATGACATGCAAAGTGTCTATTTTATGTTAGTTTGAGCTTCACTTGGTTTCAAAAATACTATAATATTTTGTACTTATCAAGGCCAACCACGTGAAGGTGGAAGCTTATCTAGCCTCACCCCCCTCCCCCTAAAATCAATCTAAAGTACCCATTATAATCTAATTACATACTTTATTCATTAATTCATCCATTTATGAACTATAACATTCAATCAATACAATCACATAACATTCATTAATATGATATAAAATTCATTAATACACAATACTAATCAAAACTTCATTAACACATAACAATATTCATTAACATAAAATAAAAATATGTATTAATACACATAATTCATACATAATTACTTAAAAAAAAGTTCTTTCATTATCCAACAAGGTTTATCAAAGAAGATTTTTAAAACATCATTTCTTTTTTTTATTTTTATGAGCTTTCTTAAGAAAAGTGCTCATAGGATCATCCATATCTGCATCATTCTCCTCCTCTTCTAGCACATGTAATGTCAAATTATGATGGCTCCTTCTCTTTGGAGGAGTAGGAGGTTGCTACACTAAAGGGGGCTCTGTTGAAAGAACAAGTGAATGGGATAAATTGGCATATTCGTTTTCTTTTTCTAACTGTTACAAGTTTGTAATTAAGTATGAGTACAACATAAAATGCATTTTTCTTACCTAACAATGCCACATCATGTACATTAGCATTTTTATTTTCCACTGCGTCAACATGTTGAACACTTGGAACATGGTCCACTCCTTCAGCATGATGTTCAACATGCTCTAAAATATTCAAAAAAAGGATACATGACAAATTCCAATTGAAGATGTTAAATTGTATTCATAATTACATAATTAATTTCCAATAGAAAATTAATACCTCCACCACTATAATGCACATCATGGCCTTCGTCACAAGTAGGTTCTATGGTAGGATATGAAGGTTGCAGTAAAATGTTATGCACATTGTTATGTAGTCAATTTACGTTTAAAACTAATGCCAAAAAAGAATCTTATCAGCTATTTAATTTCATTTACTTTTCATCTAACCAATTTACCTATGATATATCATTTGGTGCACTGGATTCTTGGGCAAGGCTTACAGATTATTCACGTAGGTGTGCAACCACAACTTTATAGCCTTCCTTCAAGGCAATTTTTCTATCTTCATCTATGACCTCCACATTGAAATTTGTACCCTGTGCTTTTTTCTTGATAACGTCATTTTTCCATGTATGGTTTCATTAAACAAAACTATTTGCAACATTTTATTAAAATAAATAAAAAATATTCATTGCTCTACTTACAAGTCAAGACTAGAGATTCATATAGCCACCAGAGCCTAGTTTATGTTGGCCAACCTTTTCTACTCTCGCTTTTGTAGCCACGGATGTGTCCTGCAATCTATGAACAATTTCCAACATCTTAGATTATATATTTACAAATATCAATAATTAGTGCATGATTACAATGTACTTAATACTATTATGACATACCTCTTTTTGCCCTATGCTACTTCATTATCTCTATCTTCACATAGCCTTTTCTCCTTTGCATCTTCTATTATTTCATTCCACTCCATTGATAGAATCATAGGAGGACGGTCATACTTTGGGTTATCTTTAAGAGCCCTTATATATTGATCCCTCATAGTCTTTATATTATTTGCTGCTCTTTTCAGAAGTAGGCTAGTGTCAAAAATGTTTTTCCCAAATTTCTCCTCAATAGATGCAATCAACTGATTGTTTAATTCCATAGCTTGTAAATTCCACCTTTTTAAAAACAAATAGATTATTAGATCAATAACTTTAATATATTACAATAAATAGAAGAAAATAAAAATTATGTAGCAATGATATGAAATACGTACCTTTTATGTATGGTGGGTCCAAATAGTCTCAATGTCATATGAAAAAGATGTTCAAAGAAAGCATTATTACCTACAAAAACATAAAGAATTTATCAGTCAAAAATGAGTAATGTAAAAGTAAACTAAATTTACACTTTAAATAATATCAATTTTAAAGCACTTGGAAGCTTTCGTTCTTTTAATGGAAACATAGTTTTCTTATTTAGCAACAATGTCCCTTCATACGAACCAGTACTAATCACACGAACTACTCTAGGAAATGGATCAGCTTCAATAGTATTACTCTTTGTTGGTCTATCAACTGAAACATCATAACAATTAAATGACAATTTTAGTACTACTCTCTATTGGTCTACCTCCCTGCCTATGTCCATGTCTCTCTATGTGTGGGTATATATATGTATGTATGTATGTATGTGTGGTATGTGTATGCATATGTTTGTGTGTATGCAGGCTTCTGTAAACATCATTTAAGCACTGATATGCTACTTCATTATTCATCAACTTGTAGAAAGACATTAAAAAATATAGCAAAACAAGGTTTTACCAATTCTAGTGGGCATAGATGATGATGTTTGCATGGTCCTTGTTGCCGACAATATAGCAAACAATAGTGGACCACCAACTGAAGGAGGAGTCTGCACTTCATCATGAGATGAAGAATAGAATATTGTTACCAAAGAAATTTGCAATGGATAAAGATCAAATGGGATACTAGCGAGAAATATCCACAAAAAAAGGTAAGTGTTATAATGTTGATCAAAACAAACAAAGTGTTACTTACATGAAGGTACTGTGCAACAACCTTGACGATGTTCACCATGTGATGTTGCAAGTAGCACATATGTTTATACAAGAACACATAAAATTAGAGATCATGATCCATAAGATACTATAAAATATTAATATCTATTGAACTTCTATTACTGCTTTAGTCAAATTACTGCTTCCCTTTAAAGATTGGATTCTACGGTCCAATTCTATTCTCAATGCCTCTTTCTCCTCACTTTTGTCACCCTTGATGATAATGTTAACAAGTTCATCATTGTATCTTTGCATAATTTTTTGGGTTATGAATACAGGGTCAGTACTAAGGCCAATGTCATGTAGATATGACACCCATATTTTAGATTGCATTTCATTAGCGATCATTGTAGCTTTTTCCTAGCATTTGTGACATCAAATATTCGTGTACTTTCATCAAAATAACTCCAAATCCATAAAGAAAAGAACATAATAATATGACATTTGTTTCTATATTAACATTAAAATTTATAATAATTTATGTTTACCTCTATTGAAGGTGTCTAAGATGGTGCATCCATATCGTCCTATGAAAAAAATTAGTAAGTCTTAGAAATCAGCAGTGAAATTAAAGTAATAAACTTACCCAAAAAAATATTAATAATAAAGTAGATTGTAATTATAAATTATTTGTCTTAAGTTAAAAATTTAGCGTAACTAATGTTTATATCTAAAAAAATATTTGACATGTTCTACTTAATGTTTATATGTACACATATGGTTTGGAAAGAAATATTTGGTCATACAAGACCCCATCATAGTTGACATTGATCCTACCTAGACATTTTATTGATCATCATGATCTTCATCCATGTCATCATCATCATCATCATCATCATCACCATCATTGTACTTGTCACTTTGATTGTCATCATCACCACCACCATCTTCATCACTACCATCATCCTCTTGATCACTATCATCATCATCACCATCATTGTACTTGTCACTTTGATTGTCATCATCACCACCACCATCTTCATCACTACCATCATCCTCTTGATCACTATCATCATCATGACCATCATTGCCATGATCATCACCATCTTCATCACCATGATCATCATCATCATCATCATCATCATCATCATCATTATCACCATTATCATTAGCATGACCAAAATCATCACCATCTTCTTCTTTTTCATCACTAGGTAACTATCATTCTTGATAATCATTTACTTCCTCTTGTGCTTCTTCAATGTCTTCTTTTTCGATCACATTATACTTTACTGACCTTCCTCTTGGGTCATGTCTAAAAAAAATGACCAACCTAGTTTGTGTGAAACACCAAAGTAAAACACTTGCTCGCATTGGCTTGGAAGAACATAGGGCTCATCTTGGACTGGCTCAAATGACCTTGTATTAATCATAGTAAATCCACTATTGTGTTCAATAATAGTCCTATCAGGATCATTTCAATTTAGTCATAACCTAAACCATTTGATGACAAATAGAACTATTTTTAATGAATTAAAGTCGCACTCAAGTATATCATCCAAAATGCCATAGTATCAATTTTCAAATTTTTGAGGATGTATGTCAATTCTAGATGAAATATTAGTGATCACGAAGACAACACTTATCCCGAAATCACATGTTTTTTTCATTTCATCTAACTTTTTTGTACAGAATTTATAGCCATGGTAGTACATAGCTTTGTGGTGTTTGACTTGCAATTATTCAAACATGTCAAGAATCTTCTCATTGATCTATGAGTTGATATTAAACTTATGTCTCATGATTAGTAATCTTATGCATACCTTTGTATCTCTTAAGCCATATATTAGATCAAGTACCATTGGCGTAACATTAGGATCTCCATTACGATGAGCTTTTTTAACCAACGATGCAACACCATCCCATGTTAATGAGAGACCATTTTCTTGAGACTGTTCAATCCATACTATCATCCAATCAAGATTGTTTGCAATATACAAGTGTAGTGCATCCCACTCACAACCAACTATAAAGAAGACAATTGCACCAGTTAGAAACAACTTATATATATATATATATATATATATATATATATATATATATATATATATATATATATATATATATATATATATATATATATATATATATATATATATATATATATATATATATATATATATATATATATATATATATATATATATATATATATATATATATATATATATATATATATATATATATATATATATATATATATATATATATATATATATATATATATATATATATATATATATATATATATATATATATATATATATATATATATATATATATATATATATATTGATGATGGATAAGAATTGTTAAATTACAAAAAAAAAACTTATAATTACCTCTCACCCTCCTTAATCTACCTTTCCCCGTCAGGTACTCCCCTTTGAATTTATCATCACAGTTGGGATCCCAAATGCAATCTACATGGATACCTACTACAAACTTTGGAAGATATTCACTAATATACATCATGGCCTAATATATCATATATCCCTCTATCATAGAACCCTCAGAATGTGATCTTTATTGAACCAAGCCCTTCATAAATTTTAAGTGTCTCTCAACCATCTACATTGATCTAGCTTGTACAGGTCCACATAATTCAATCTCCTCAACTTGATGTATGAGGTAGTGTTCTTGAGCATTGAAAACTATTAGAGGTAAACACTTTTGCATTTCACACATAAGCTATGGAATTTTTCTCTTCCAATATTTTATATCCTTTTTAGCAATTTCTTTAGATGATAACCACCTAAAAGAGATTCAACATGCAAAAACACATAAAGGAGATTTCAAATAAAATTATACAATAGATTTCAGATAAAAAGCTACAAATATAAGAAAAAACACTTTTAACCTAATGCATTTTCCAAGATCATATATAACTTATTTAATACTGTTGTCAAATTTTTGTGGAAGGGATAGAGGTAGGATGAACTGAAATCATTAAAAAATGATCATTTTAATATATTATTAAATAATACAATTGGTACTACATTCAATCTTACAAATATACTATAAATAGAAAACATGACTTACCTTGAGGAAGGTATGCCAATCATGTTTTTTCAACCCTAGCCCAAAATCACCTTTCTTTGATAGAAGAGTGCTTATATTTACAGAAAATCCTGTTGGAAATTTTGTTTTTTTAGTAACTTCTTTTAATGCATCACTTTGTTGCTCCGTTAATAACCAAGGAAGGACAGTTGTATATATGTGGTCTCTATTGCTATTTGATTCAATAAAAACTTTTAGTGCATGATTGGATTCATGAATGTCAATACAAATTTTAACAATTTGTTCTCTATCATGCCTTCCATCCAACATTTTTCATAGTGTCTCTGTTACATTCTTTCCAATATGCATAGCATCAAACAAATGCACAATTGGGAGATCCTTGTAGTATGGTAACCTACTAAATTGAGTAGGATAACTTTTCATTCCTCTAGGAAGTTGATCATTGATGCCTTGATGACCTTCACGAGCATCAATTATAGCATTAATAAATATAAGACAATATCAAAATATAAATTGTAAACTTTAGATGAAAATTTGGACATTACCTCGACGATTTAGTTGATCATATTCCAAATTCCATAAATGAGGTGTCATTCTTTGTGGTCTTGATGATGTCTCTTCTTTCACATTGAAAAGATGTTTTTTGACAATTCGATACTTATGATTATTCTGGAGAAAGTGTCTAAACTCAACAAACACCTGCTTTCCTAAACTTCTCGAATGATGACATTTCATCCTCGGACCACAAACTGGAAATGCAAATTTTTCCTTTTTTTGAAGACCTAAAAGATCATGTATAATTGGATCATGTACAGTTATCATGCATAACTTAAGAATTCAATTGTAATGTGTAAGCACTATAATAGACCAAAAATATGTGATCTTAACAATATAACATACCGCAAAAATGAGTTAGCCCAGGGGCATCATGTATTGTCCATACAAGCATTGCATGGAATTGAAATTGTCGATGTCCTATCAGTCTAGAGATGTCATACATAGTGATGCCATTCCATAACTTCAACAACTCATCAATTAGGGGCTCAATATACACGTTCATATCTTTAACTTGGTATTTACCTAGCAATTGAATAAACATAAACATTACATAATTATTATAACCATTTTCATGCACTATTTACAAATTAATTTAGATAACTATAAAATAAAAAAATACCTGGCACAATCATTGACAACATTATGTGCTCCCTCTTTATGGACATCCAAGGAGGAATGTTATTGTTAATAACAAAAATAGGCCATACTGAGTAAACAGATCTCATATCTACATATGGATTGACATCGTCTGCCGCCAATGAAAGTTTTAGATTATGAGGTTCTTCTTTAAAGTGTGACCATATTTCTTCTATCTCTTTAAATGCAGAACCATCAGTAGGCATTCACATAATGTCATCCTAACTTCTATTGTGTGCATGGTAATCCATAAATTGTGCCAAGCTAGCACACCTGAATAACCGTTCAAGATGTGGAATAATAGGAATGTACCGAAAAATCTTGTGAGGCACTTTTTTTGTTATTTGATCTGACTGATATCTACTAACATGACAATCAGGGTATTCTATTGCAAATTCATGTTGTTTATGATATAGAATATGATCATTGGGACATGCATGTATTGTCTGATACTTTATTCCAATCTGATCCATAATGTTAGATAATTCTCAGTATGAACAAGGCAAAATGTTTGATGGTGGTAACAAAAACTCACTAATTAACCTACAAGAACAAATATGCATTATTAATATAATGAATAGTAATTGTATGCTAACATTGAAGATGACAAAAATGACATACCTTAGCATACGTGACATTGCTACATTGGATATACTATTCATAACCTTTAAGTTCACCAACAACACTATAGCCAACAGTAGAGTTGTTTGGGAGCCTTCGTATAAGGGCTAATGTGCCTTCTCAAGTAAAGTTATATCAAGACCATCTTCATCATTATCATCAGATTCGCTAGTACCATCATTCTGAGCCTCTTCATCACCTGCCCCAATACCATCTTCTTTAATCATGTCCTCTGGCACATTATCATCTTCTTCCATGGGAGTGTTATCCTTAGCTTGGATATTCACACCTCCATGTTCCTCTAGTAGGAAATCCACATTCAGAAATGGACGAAAATCATGGCCCCCTTCAACATGACCATATTCCCTACAATGACTATGGGCTATTGTGATTAGAATTCTTTGATTCTTTAAGCCCTTACACTTTTTGCAAGGACAATAACATTTATCAGGTTTTCTTCAAAATTGAGCCCACAATGCAGCCATTGTCTCATTATTTTGTTCTGGGTTCATATTGTCAGGCGTGGTCTTTCTTCATAGAAAAATATACCTGCAAATAAATTGGAACATGAAGATGACTAAAAGATTGAAACATATTAATGCAATCTTCAATCAAGAACATGTGAGCTCAAAAGATGGGTAAATCTCAAAAACTTGTGAGCCTAAGATCATTACAATTTCAGCCATGAAATAATTGCAATTGAAATTTTTTGAAAAATAGGCTTGAGTGGGTTGGCCTAAGGGTCAAAAGAAGAATTCAAATTTCACTTAATTACAAATCAATTAGCTTATGCAAGTTTGGCCTCATGGTGGTTGTACAATTTTAAAAAACTTAATCCTTAGACCATTCGGGCTAACATCAAGGGACATGAATTTAGGACTCAAATGTCTATCACTAATACATTTGGCATCGATTTGCGACGGCCAAGTGTCACAATTACGATGGCAATGTGTCACCACTATGACAGTAATAGACGTCATTGTTTTTTAGTCACAAATTATGACGTCTATCCTCTGATGTCGTAGTTTTGATGCCTGTACGTCACAATTTAACCACTTTATTTTAGCACAAATCTTGTCGCAATGAATGTGATGTACGTCACAATTTCGACATCCACCCCATGCATTGCGAAGAGGTTGTGTCGGCATCTGGCCATGGGGTCATTGTGGTGCAGCCGTCCCATTACTTCCTTGGATGTCGCAATTGTGATGTCCTTGAAAAATTGCAACGAGGACACGATGGTACCACACGGCAGGGAAGCTATGGCATCGACGTCGTGAGCTGCTGCAATACTTGCATTGGCATCGAAATTGCGATGTCCATGTAAGAATTGTGAAGAGGACGCTATGTCTGCAATGCACGTTCCATCATAATGGTCAGGCAAACATCGCAATTGCGACATCCGCAGCTAGCAGTGAGGCAAGGCCGCTGTGGTGGTGACGCCAACTACTTTCGCTGCCACAGCAACCTCACCGCAAGCATATTCAGCCTGTTGCGCCTTCAGCGATGGTGTTTTTGGTACTTTTGGCTGGAAATACATTTAGTTTCTTGACTATATTTCTACAACCTATGTGGATGCATAGCTTTTACACATGACCCATTCATTTCCCTTCCCTTATAGAGAAAAGTACCATTTTTGCCTCCCTACCAAAAGGAACATATAAAGATTCATTAGGACTAAAAGAAATTTTCTCAAAAACAAACATATACACTACAACATTAATACAAAAAAAAAAGCACCTGAAATAAGGAACCATCTTCCAGGGATAGGAGCTTAGCAGCCCCACTCTCATTATCTATAGAATTGTGGACCACACTACATTTCTTTAGATGCTCACTAGCTACAAGTTTACCATTTGAATCATTTTTTGGAAGTTTAGTAGCATGATGCCGAGTAATAATACCTGTCAAACCATTTGTAGAATGTTTGACATTCTCATGATCTGTTACCATTAATTTTTGAATAAGCTTCAAAATTTCTACCAATATAGTTCTCATTATCATTGCTCACATCACAGTTCTGAGAATGTCTAACAACCATAATATTAAAATTACCCACAAAATTAGTTCCCTTTATTTCAGATTCCTGTTTCTTAACATATTACTAGGCCCATTCAATGTGCATCCATTACTTATGGTGTGACTTCACTAGAAGACATTATTTGTTTGAATACCATTGGTTCTTAGAGGCACCATCTATAATGTATCATCATGATCTATTGATGATCTAGATTTACTGCATGACTGGCTAGAACTTGTGTTCTTTTCTAGACTTTCTGAAATGAAATTGACATTTGACAAATTTTCTACCTATTGGGATATCTTGTTTACACCTACAACACTAAAAGAGATTGATGTTGTTTGGAAAGAATGCATGTTTTCTGTCACCTGGGGGGCATATGAATCTTGTAAGTGGTTTTCCTTTGGATGTCCAATGTTCAATGACACCCTCTTCTTTAGTTTAGAGCCATTATACTGAGATTCAGACCCACCTACTGTTTGAATGCTAGTTTTCTTATCTCGTATATAGAATAGCATGTAAGCTTTCTAGGAAAGCACACTTTTCTCACTGATTGAATAGACCTAGAGTACAAAATGTCATAATAATAACTTCAATCAGTCTAAGCAACTTCAATATAATTAGTGTTACCATATACAAAAAAGGTTCTACATAAAATTGTAGTTCTTTTGTGTATTTTGTCATACACAAATTATAATGACCTTGCTCCACAAAATTAAACATGTCTTCACAACTATAGAAAATGTATACCCGATTATCATCTAAAGCATGCCAAATGCCTATGGATGAATGAATAAAGCAGAAATAATGACCAAAATGTGTGCTCCATCCATCATGAACAAGAACACCATAAAGAGTGTTCTTAAAATTGCCCTCCTATAATTGATCAATAGACAGAGAAACTAGAATATCATTCAAATGTGCAAAATTTATTATAAAACCAGTAGATATTACAAAAACTATATTATTAGATTCCACTAAAAATGTGATCCACTGACAAATAATATTGTAAGGGCTACTTACATGTGAACTGCCAACAAATGGTTTGAGATCCAACATACAACCAAAGTCTACTTTTTTGTCAATTTTTCCTCTAGATCCAACTACACTGAAGCGCTGAGATGAATTGCAAGAACATGTGGTGCTTTATCAATTTTGAGTTGTTCTAGAGCCTTCACTTTTACTTTGCATTGTTCACATTGATCTCTTTTCACACCCCCATCTAACTGCTCCACTGTCGTGTAATGGGATAATGCTTTCAATAAGGAATCTACTTGAATGATCTCTAGGCTCAAATCTAAGAAAGGATCAAATTTATTTGACCTGGCATCTGAGTAAATAATTGTTTAGCAAATGTATAAAAATGTAATTCTACATCATGCATCTCATTCTGTAGAAGATCAATATCTCATATTCTGGTGTTGATGGATAGACTTACAGTATTCACTCAATCATGCCTGAATTTCATAAATAAATAATCAGCAAAGTTTATTTCCCCTCCATGAATTTTTTTGACCTGGAACTTTTGATAAATTTGGGTAATGAAAATCTAGAGAAAATAAATGTTTTTTCACATGTAAAAATGAATGCTTAGTGTTATTTTAATAAATTAATATATTTCATGACCTATATTTACATATTTTAATATCTTAAAATGTGGCTAACTTTCATGACTAAAAAACTATATGGACCATATTCATTGTAAACACTGCTTTAAATCAATCAAGAGTACTGCTCCTCACTATAATTCTATTTCTTTTGAACATACCATTTTATATTAAAATAGAAAGCAATAACATGGTATTTAGAATTGGTTGATGTCCTGTACATATCATTAAATTCTAAATTCCTACTACACATTCTCATCTGTATTGCATGATGTCTACCCTACGAAGATATAGCTTATTTGACATTTGATAAAATGATGACAGCAAATGAAATACAATAAGAAAACATTAAGATTTCTTTAAAAATGAGAACATTCAATGAAAACCTACACCTAGTAAATTTAAATCAGTCAAAAGTCAGCTTCAAAAAGCATGACAGTTGGCCCAAATAAAACATATATAACAGATGATGAGCAGGCTTACCCTTCCAAAATTTTCTCCATTTCTTGGATTCACTTCTTAGAGTACAAGAGAGACTCTCGTGCACCAACTAAATTATTAGTACTAGACCTAAGAACCTCAAAATCATGCCTAACTTTGCAAAGCTCCTGCTCATTTTCTATTGCACGTTGTCTTTGTCTTGATGTTTCCTGTTCCATATCTTCAAGCTTTTGTTGCATTTCCTTGAGGACACCACTGGTACCCATAGAAACCTTCTCCATTTCTTCTACTTGTGCCCACATGCTCTCAATCTGCAGTGCCTTTTGCTTCACTTGATCCTGACTAGCATAAACTTTTTGCTTCTCTAAAAGTTGAGATGTTCAGGGAGATAAAGTGGGAAAGATAGAGAGGAACAGATAAAGAGATATGGAGGAATAAGGAGAAGGGGTGATAAAGAGATATATATATATGGTGAATGAGAGAGAAAGATATAAGGAGATATAGAAAGAGGGTGATAGGGATAGAGGGATAAATAGGTTATAAAATAAGTAGAGAGAGCTAAAGCAGAGATGGAGATAGGGAGAGGTAGCAAGAGGAAGACAAAAATCATGAGATATGCTCCTAAATTTTCCAATTAGAGTCCTTTCTCATTGGACAAATAAGGAAGATATTCATAATGGTGCCTAGTAATCATGTATTACATAAATACATGCAAAACATAGAACAATGTATTTTTTCTATTTGATTTTCTACCTCTTCAGTGTACCCATTGCACATCAATGTAGTATTGCTAGTTTTTTATTCATGTTATGCATGGAAAAAGCATACAGTAAGGGTCACATCAAAGTTTTCATTGGTAAGGAGAAACCCAACAAATTACCCACCATATTACATGGGCCTAAGGAAAGCTTTATGCTTGACCAAAGGCAAGGCACCTGCAGCTAAAAGTTAGGATGATCAAACTGGAGTGAACAATGACTTTACAGAAAACACTTTGAAAACTTGTTAAGAAAATCTATCAACCTGCAATAAGATTGTATTAAAACTAGAATTATACAGATCCATATTATTAAAACTTAAAATAACTGTCAGTATTAAGTGTTCAAAAAAGCACACGCTGGGCACCTCTTGGAATGTTCAGGGCCTCCATAACCTTTGCTACAATAAGAAAGAAATCGAAATAATATTAAATCTTTCCTAAAACTCCAATTCACAAGGATGTATAGTTATGTTCTAATAATCAAATACTAACAGTTAAAAACACAAAGCTGAAATGGATATGTTGCTAGTTTTTCTCCATTCATTCAGAAAACAAGCTTGATACTAAAATGTAAGTGTTTTCTCTTTAAATTATATCATGCTGATCAAAAATACTAATCATAGATTAGTTATCCAAAAGGGTGCAATAATGACAGAGGATCCAAATACTAAAAGATACAATGAAGAGTTGCAATTCTTCAAATGATATTAAAAAGGCATCAATAACCAATCCAAGGACATTATTTAGATAGAAGATTACTTTATATTCTATACAGACATAAGTGGTAGTAATCCACTAGACATCAAAAAGCTAGATCCCATGAGTACAATGATTAAGATCAGGAATAGTGACATATATATCACATAAGTAACAAGAGTTACATCAGAAATTGCAATAGTATAGATCACCCATCATTGGGTCATCACCATTACAAAGAGATTATATCAGATAGAGATCAAATAAATATCCAACATCTTTACAAACCAAATAAAATCAATCATATCACATTTCAATAAGGCAAATATAAGATACAGTGAATAAATTTAGACTAGTATGGTACATATCACTTTTACATTATGATAAATCTGTAACAGTGATTACTTGGTCTTGCAAATTGCTCTACAGAAATTCTAATGATACTTATTGCAGATTAGTAATCAACATTAGATCATCAGGATCTATGACATTAGGTCATTTAGTTGACTATCACTATACTTCCAACTTCAATATATATAATCCTTGTTTAGTCTTTGATATTGATTGGATTGGGAATTTTCACAAAGTCATTTCCATCATTATTGGAAGTGTTTTTGGTTATCAAATTTTGATTGAAGATATCAAAACTACTTAAAAAGGCATTTGCATATTGTTCATCTATATTCTTTACCAGAGATCAATTGCATCTCTCTAGTAGTGAATTAAAGAATATATCAGAAGCATAGGTGATATTACTTGTACATAACATCAAGATACATGCACAATTGCATTGATATATCTACCCCGAAAAAATATTGTTATTAATACCTAACATTTATTTGTGGCAAAATAAAGAATTGAGTATAAGTAATAATAGAAAGAAGTTTATTGTGATTTAAAATATAAGGATTTAGTCATAGACCCTTAGGAGTCATATAAGGGAACATCAAACATTAGCTCTAACCTCAAATAAGGGATTATTAACAAGCTGAAAGTTATCCTTGTTTCTGAAGTCAAATCTCTCTTCTTCCAAACATTCCTTGTCTGATTTCTCTGGACAACATTTCAGGTCATAGGTCTTAGCTAGGTTGTCCACTTTATCATTTCTTCCTTTGTCTTTTGGTTCCTTGAAGTGTTTTGTTCCTACACCTTGATTTTTTTGTTTTTTAAGTTTTCATGAACATCTATCAACTTATTATTTTTTCTCTTATATCAATCCAAGGTCCTATGATATATAGTTGTTGATCTATTCTTGCTTATTCTCTTATTACCTCATCCTTAAAGGACTTCAATGCTATATGTTAAGATTTTTGACAAGGTAAATGTGAGTGAAGTTCTTGAAGAAATATTTCAATTACAATACTTAGTTTGAACAATCTCTCCTATTTAATTTTCTGCAACTTCTCTCTTTCTTGTGAAGCTATCGTCTTGGCATGCCTAGATCTCATAGAGCTCTTTCAACATCTTCAACATGATCCCTTAATTTCCCTAGTTCTTTTCTTGCCATAGTTTCATCAAAACATTTTCTCACCTACTTGTTCCTATCCTTCACTATCACATCTATTTTTCTATCTTCCTCGAGGTGATTAGATTTGACACACAATGCATTTTTTGATTGACTAACATTAGAAATATTACTCTTCTCATGCACAAACACTGACATGCTAGTTGTTAGAATCTGATAAGATTAATAACCCAGAAAACTAGTGCAAAGAATAAATATCTAAACTATGAATGCAAATGATACAAAATCAAAATAGCATCATAGAGTTAGTCTCCAAGAGAGTAATGTGAATGCTGGAAGCAAAATAGCATTAAGAGGATGCAAAAACAAGAGATGCAAATACAAGCCAGGTATCATGCTTATATAGGCTAGGAAGAGGGAGGAGGTGGCAACACCAACCAATGAGGAGCAACCATCTATCGGACTAAAGATAGCAAAGTATCTTCCCAAGATAGCTAATGGATGCTCACATGTAGGAAGGTGACACCTCACAACCATTCACCTAATAAGACATGCTTTATTAACCTAAGAAAGATTATTAAAAGTGTAGGAAAAACCTAGCAAAATAGGGAAAATAAAGAACTACACTAACACCCCCCCATAAGCGAAGCTTAGGTGGATGTAGAAATGGGTCTCGGCAAGTCAAGCCTGATGAGGTACCCATGTACATAAGATTTCCCAAAAGAGAGAGAAAAGAGACCCCCCCACAAAAAAAAATTAGGACTCCAAGCGAGAGGAAGAGGGCCCTCAAAAGATGAAGCATCTTGCACCCCCAGCAAAGCTCACAAATGAAGGAACTTGCTCTTAGTAAAGGGTTTGGTGAAGATATCAGCAACTTTCTTAGAAGCTGGACAATAGCAAAGGTCAATGACATGACCATGGATGAGCTCTCGGATGTAGTGCATGTGGACCTCTATGTGTTTGGTCTGTTGATGATGAACTGGATTCTGTGAGATCTAAATGGCACTCTGGTTGTCACAAAATATGACTGATGGCCATCTGATCTAGATACCAAACTCAGTGAGAAGATGTTGAAGCCAAATGGCCTCAGTGGTGGCATTTATAGCCCCTTGATACTCAACCTCAGTAGAAGACAGAACCATAGCAGACTGCTTTTTGCTTGACCAACAAACAGGACTTGACCCAAGTGAAAAGCTATACCCTGAAGTAGACTTGTGATCCTCAAAATCACTTGCCCAATCTGAATCTGTGTAGCCCACCAAATCAAGCTCAATACTTGTTGCGTAGTGAATCCCACAATTATGAGAACCTTGAATGTAGTGAAGGATCCGCTTGGCTACTTTCCAGTGCAACTCATGGGGCTCCTACATGAATCGAGAGACCATGCCTACAGCATAGGAGATGTCAGGTCTCATATGAGTCAAATAAATGAGACACCCAACAAGTTGGTGGTACAAAGTGCCATCAACAAGTGGAGAAGAACATTGAGCCTCAAGTTTGACTCTAGAAAGGAAGGGGGTCAGAGCAGGCTTACAGTCAGCCATATGAAACCTCAAGAGTAAATCTAGAGCATACTTGGATTGTGTGATGGTGATCCTAGAAGGAGACTGAAGGATCTCAATCCCGAGAAAGTAATGCAACAAGCCCAAGTTAGTCATCAAAAAACTATCCTGAAGGGCCACTTTGATAGCCTTAATGGTGGGTGAAGAACTTCCTGTGATTAGCAAGTCATCAACATACAAAACCAAAAATAGAAGTGAATCACCCTGTTGCAAAATGTAGACATTAGGATCAGAATGGCACCAAGTGAACCCAACTGATAGAAGGAAGGAGTCCATCTTGACATACCAGGCCTGAGGAGTTTGTTTGAGGCCATAGAGAGACTTTTGAAGACAACACACAAGTGAAGAATCCTGAAGGAAGCCCTGTGGTTGCTCCATGTAGATCTCCTCATGAAGGTCACCATGAAGAAAAGCACTCTTCACATCCATCTGATGTACTTCCCAATGATTAACTGCAGTAATGGAAAGAACAATTTGAATGGAATTCATTTGGGCAACTGGCACAAAAGTCTCAGAGTATTCAATCCCAGGAACCTGGGAGAATCCTTTGGTGACCAAGCAAGCCTTGTGTTTGTCAACTGACCCATCTACTACAATTTTTGTTTGATAGATCCACTTACATTGAAAAAGTTTTCTTCCTTTAGGAAGAGGGACAAGATCCCAAGTGTGGTTCCTCATCAAGGAACTATACTCTTCCTGCATAGTTGTATCCCACTTAGAAACACCAGAAGCCTCGTGAAAGGACTATGGATCTAAGGCAGTAGCAATGAAGACATGTGGAGCATCCTGGAATTGTGAACGAGTTCGCCTGGTGTCTGATGGATCCCCAACCCAATCACCTGCAGACTGCAAGGTCTGTCTAGCCCAAAGTGGACAAGAAGATGGAAAATCTTGAGGGGAATCATTAACCTCTGAATGATGACTAGGAGAGGAAGGAGGTGAGTTCTCTAAATCACTTTCTGCATCAGAAGTAGAGGTAGAAGAATGTTCAAGTGAATCTAACTCATCAAAAGATCTGTCATGTATTCCAAGTGACTCTAATGTCAAGGTAGAAGGAGTTGGAGAAGTGATAGAAAGTGAGCTTGAAGATCCCTCCTCAAATTGAACACTCCTCTCAATGAATAACTCATGTGTAGTAGGGTGGAGCAACCGATAACCCTTCACACCATCAGGATAACCTAAAAATATGCAAGGTCTTCTTTGCAGATCCAAGGCCTTACGTTTCTCTGTAGGAATGTGGACCCATGTAGGGGAGCCAAAAACTCAAAAGTGCTTAACTGATGGTTTTCGACCACTCCAAGCTTCAAAAGGAGTAACTCCCTTCAAGGCTTGGTGAGGAACATGGTTCTGGATATAGCAAGCATAGTTAATGGCTTCTGCCCAATACTATGGTGCAAGATATCTAGAGTGAATCATACAGTTTTCCATTTCCTTCAAGGATCTATTCTTCCATTTTGCAACACCATTTTGCTGAGGATTGTATGGAATTGGATGTTGTAAATCAATCCCCTCTGAAGTGCAAAATATTTCAAACCGATGGTTGACATACTCACCACCATTGTCTATGCACAAAACCTTGATGGCTTTCCCAGATTGCTTTTCTACAAAAATTTTGAAGTCTTGAAAATGATCAAATACCTCTGACTTCTGTTTGAGAAAGTACACCCATGTATATCGAGAAAGGTCATCAATGAAAGTGAGGACATATGGGGCCCTACTGAAAGAAGGATGTTGAAATGGACCAGCCAAATCACTGTGAACTAACTCTAGTATCTATGAAGCTCTCCATGCCTTACTTTTGTCAAACTTTTCCTTAGGATGCTTACCAAGAATGCAACCTTGGTAAACACCTCCTGAGAATTGAATCAAAGGAAACCTTGTGACCATGCTCTACTGGTTAAGCTGATGCAAATAGCAAAAGTTAAGATGGCCAAACCGCTCATGCCATAATTTACTCACATCATTAGAGTGAGTGAGAAAAATAGATGAAGGAGGATTAGGAACAAAGTGAGAAAATAGATAGAGTCGTGACTAATAATCTGCTCTCCCAACTACAATTGCAGAATCACTATGCAACTCACGTATCTCCACTAAATCAGGAGTGAACTCAACCCGCTTGCCTAAACCTATGTGAGTGATCTGGTATATTGATAGGAGATTAGTTGATAATGAGGGTACACAAAGAACATCATGGAATATGCCATCTCCCACATCAATAGACCCTCTTCCACACACCTCAATAGGAGTGTCATCACCCATCAAAATAGAAGGCATAGTAAATGGCTCCAAGGATGCAAGTTCTTCCTTAGATGAAGCCATGTGGTGCAAAGCACCCGAATCAAGAACCCAAGTGGATGGTGAGGAAGAAACTTCAACAAGAGCCTTGCCCTTTCCTTTCCCCTTGTTGTTTTCTTTTGCCTTGTTAGACTCTTCATTAGAACTTTGTTTGATAGAATCAGGAACACTAATATTATTCTTCTCAAGAATGAATGTCAAGTGATCAATTTGTTTCTTCAAACATTTATGTTCATCATGACCGGGTCTTTTACAATAGGCACATTTAACCTTTTCTTTCTTAGGCTTATTGCCCTTAGAGGATGAGGTATCAATAGTTGCTTTTGAAGCAATTGGTATCTGATCCTTCTTTTCCTCACTATTATTTTGTTTCTCATCCTTACTATTGTTTTTACTACTTTGTCATTTTTGTTCTTTTGTGCCTTGGTTGGTTCCTAAGGCATGTGACTTAGAGGACTTAAGGGTGCCCATCTAGATTAGCTTGTCCTATTCTCAAGTGAGATTGATAGAAAAATCATCTACAGATGGCATGGTGAATTGAGTACCAAGTGTACCCTTAGTAGCATAGAAGGTAGAGACAAACATAGAATATTCTGAACTCAGCTTAGAGAGAATACTAAGAATCAGTTGTTCATCTTTTTTTTCAATTCCACATTGTTTTAATTGCAGCCTTAGTGATTTCAATTTGGTGAAGAAATCTTGAATTGTGTTGAAATTGCTTGGACTCAAACTAATTAATTCATTTTCCAACATATGACCCCTCATTGAATCTTGTGTACCAAATAGTGTTTCTAGCTTTGTCCATACTTCATTTGGTGTATCCAAAGACTCAATGTGAAATAGAAAGTCAGGAGAAACAGACAAACACAATGTTCCATATGCCTCATCACATTTATTAAACCACTTAGGCTTGTCTTCATCTTTAGCAGGTTCAATTTCAAGTCCCATAGTTATCCTATTTAATCCAGCTTTCCTTAAGTGAATTGTCATGCGTGATTTCCACTCAAAGTAATTGTATGGAGTGAGGATGGGTATATTTGTTTGATCCATGATGAAGAAATGCAAAGAAATGCTAAAAAGAAGAGAACCTAGCCACGACAATGCCCCCCCCCCCCCCCCCCCCCCCCCCCTTTTTACTCAATTAAAGAACACCACCCCCCCCCCCAAAAAAAAAAAAAAAAAAAAAATTGGCACTTTATTTTAGTGCATTTACAACTACCACTAGAAAGAAATACTTAGTCGTATTGATTTCAATGCATTACAAACCCTCATGAAGAGCATATGCTAAAAGTGAAACTTGGGCACAATAATCACACAAAAAAATAGCACCACTATAATCTACTCGAAAAATCATGCACTTTCAAAAAAAGAATCACCTCGATATGAGGTTGTATGAGAAAGTTATGATCCTTCGAAGTTTCCAAAATGAGAATTATGCACAGTCACGACTGAGAATCTACAATTTCTAAAGAATTCATGCATGAAAATCAAAAAGCAACTCCACTAGTGGATAGAGCACAAAAAAAAATCCAAGTTCATAACAAGAATCATCAAAATCAGAGTCTGTATGAGCAAGAACAAGACATTTAAAAACTGCATTCAAATCTGCGACTACCAATGGAGAGGGGTATGGCTGTAGCCTTTCATGCTCAATTCTGCAAAATATACAGCTTGCATGCAAAATCTAAAAGATACCCAGATGGTTTTTTGGGGCTGCAAACAAAACTCAAAAAGCATTTTTCTTGTTGATGTACAGAAGATGTTGCTGTAGTGTAAATTAGACGCCTTTAACAGTAAAAAATGGCTCCAAAAATCAAAAAATGACCCCAGCAACTAGAATATGACATGCAAATGTTGGATCAGCTTCCTAAGTCCATCAATGGGATGTTGGAACTTGCAAAACTGATTGAAAACTCCAAATATGCAAGTTGGTTGTCAGATTTGAGATTGAAACCCCAAAAAAAAATTATTTTTGTCAAAACTTTTCTAATTCTCAAGATCATCCAGAGATGCAAGAGAAAAGCATACTTCATTTTTCAAAAAACTACAATAAAATTTATTAGCCCCCCCTGAATCTCTCAAATAAGGAAACTAAAATCTACTCTTGCACATAGAAAAGCTCTAATACCATGTTAGAATCTGATAAGATTAATAACCCAAAAATCTAGTGCAAAGAATAAATATCTAAACTATGAATCCAAATGATAAAAAATCAAAATAGCATCATAGAGTTAGTCTCCAAGAGAGCAACGCAAATGCTGAAAGCAAAATAGCATTAAGAGGATGCAGAAACAAGAGATGCAAATACAAGCCAGGTATCATGCTTATATAGGCTAGGAAGAGGGAGGAGGTGGCAACACCAACCAATGAGGAGCAACCATCTATCGAACTAAAGATAGCAAAGTATCTTCCCAAGATGGCTAATGGATACTCACATGTAGGAAGGTGACACCTCACAACCATTCACCTAATAAGACATGCTTTATTAAAGTAAGCGAGATTATTAAAAGTGTAGGAAAAACCTAGCAAAATAGGAAAAATAAAAAACTACACTAACACTAGTCAATGTCATGTACTTTTTAAAAGGTGAAGGATAATTTTGATCAACATCCTTATCTCCAAGCAGCTTCACATAATCTAAATGATGACCCCTAGATTCAATCCCTACTATGTCATCCTCAATGTATGATGTTGAGATGCAGTAAGAACAATCTCATAATCATCATCAATCCATGTACTCATTTCATTTGTGACAGAAGGAGGACTCAAAAAATTAACTGCTTCTATTCCTTCCAAGTGTCAAAAACTATTTTCTCTCCTTGTATCTTGTTATCACTATTTTTGGTGGTCTATTAAGGTTAGATTCTGAAAATCTTCCTCCCATTCACTTCCTAACTTGGTTTTTTCTCGTTCTTCCTTTTTCAAGTGAGGCTTCATTTTTTCCTCTTTCTCGGTTTAAATGTTGTGGTTGTTGTATGGAGACAAGTAGCTTTAGGATTTAAATTCTCCACCTCTAGCTCATGGAAACCCTTTGCTTCTACATATGCACAAATTAGTCTTTTGTACATAGCACTATGCATTGGAGTGGTAGTTAGATTTGTACTTTTTACACCACTTACCAATATTTGACATGAGTAAATTTGTCTTGTTTTCCCAAAAGTGTTGACTCCTCAATGATAATCTATAGCATATCTTTAATTTTAATTAAATGAATGGGAACAAGCAGCTCGAACATTTCAAAACTACCAACTCCTCTAACTCAAATGCACCCAACTTCACACACAGGTCAGCTAGTAATGTTCTTATTGTAGTTGCACCTTTGAATGTAGCAATCATCATAGACATCTTTAAGATATCATTCATCCTTGACAACTTCCAAGAAGTTCTCCAAATTGGCACAGAAATTCCTTTTGTCTAGTCCTCTCACAAATCATGGGCTCGCCACCACTTCTCAACAAGTGAAGAGACATTTAGAGGAGCAATCATTTCATCAAAAAGGTCATTTGTAGATACATATGAATTGAACTAACTTGACTTATTATCTTTTATGTCTACATATATTTACCATCAAATAATAGGAATGTCTAAATTCACTTGGAATCTAGGAGAAACTCAATGACCAAAGGTTTTCCATGACAATGAAGCCAATAAAACCACCCATTTATCCTCATCACTGCCCGCAACAGAATTCACCTCAATAAGGTATGCCTTACCCTTACCAAGTGACCTATGTCTAGTTTCCAATTTTCTTTGCAATGAAAAAAAAGATTCGTTCTTCTTATCTCATTACTTGATTCTTTTCCTAACTTAGGAGATGTGACTTTAGGCTAATTAGGAGCCTTCACATCTGATTCATCATCTGATTTTTGATTCCTGAAGTTCTTATTGTATTGCTCAGAAGGAGGTGTGACTTCAACATCAAGAGCATGGTAGAAAATTGTATTGCCTTCTCTTCTATAGGCATGAGTTCCAAGAAAGATTCTTATTTATGAACCCACGGCCTGGCTGATATTTCTTCAATTCCATTGAAAATTGGTATATTATTTGTTCAAGGCATCTTTATACTCAATTAGCTGTAAGCTTTGTCTAGCTTTTCAAAGCATGAAGCCTTAGATGCATAGGCCAACAGTCTAAACATAGGACAAAATAGAGAAATATTTAGTATCTTATTGAGCTTCACTTTGTTTCGAGAATAGTTTAATATTTTCTACTAAATAGGGCCAACCATGTGAAGGTGGAAGCTCATTTGGCCCCACCCCCCTCCCCCTAACATCACTCTACATTCCTTGTTAACATCTAACATTCATTCATTCTTTCAACCATTAATAAAATGTAACATTCAATCAATACCACATGATAACATTCATTAACACATTAGATTTGTTAACATGCAACATTCATCAATATTCTGCATTAACACATAATTCATGAACATTCATTAGCACATAATTAAATTCATTGAGACATAAAATTCAGTCATTATCAATTAAGGTATGTAGATGACAATCATTTCTTTGTTTCTTTCTATTTCTTTTTTCTATGTAAGCTCTAAGAGGAGCATCAGTTTCATCATTAATTCCCCCCTCATCAGTTGTTCTGTTCTTTGTTCTTGATGATCTCAAATTCCTATGTTGTTGCAAAGGGGGGTCCTCTACAATAACAAATAAAAGAAATAAATTAAAAATAATTTATTATAATTGTTACAAGTATTTAATTATTTTAAATAACATAACTGTGGTGCTCTTTACCTGATCTGACCACATCATTTTGTCTAGACTCAACATCAACACGGTCATGAACATCGACCCCTCGATCCTCTATAGCTGCTATACAAAATGTTACATTAATCCAAACATCAATTGCAATTACATATAAAAAATTTAATAGCAAATGTATACCTCCACCACTGGGATGCACATCATGCGAACCTTTGGCATCCATATATTGTAGAAGGATTGTTAGGCTACATTCCAACATCCTAGGCATTGTTATCATTGCTTGCTTAAAATAGATATACTCACTTTATATTGGAACTTAACATCAAATAGACTAATTGCTAAAGTATTCAATTTGAAATAAATTTTATTTAGCTTATTTACCTGTGGCTCAGATGTATCATTATTAGAACCTTCCACATTGATTTCAGCTCGTAGCTATTCAGCCACGACTCTATAGCCTTGTTGGAAGCCAATTCTCTTATCCTCTTCTATGAGGCATCTCTTGAACTCTGTGCCCTACATTTTTGCGTGGTATGGTGAATTTTTCTTGCATTGTTTCATCAACCAATGGAGGGTAGTTAAAATATCAAAAGGAAATGGTAAATAGTTAGTAGGTTTTCCAACCCTTGTTACACCTTATTTTGGTCATGTTGGAGTTGTTCTAAACTATCTTTGGTCTTTGGGAGTCCTAGAGGATCCAATTTCACTCTTGGTTGGGTGTGTAGAATAACGGTCAAGTGCTGCAATCTGCCCTATCACTGGTAACAGAAAGTTTTCCTTAGACGTCATTTGTTTTGGGTTGTGTTGATGTTTTTTTTGGTTTCCATTTATGTTAGAGGGTTGGAGTTGTCCAAAACACTTGGTGTCAAGGTTGGGTGTATGAGGCCTTGAATGGTACAATGGAGAAGTAACTAGTATTCAGCCTTATGTGATGAGCGAGGTCCATGAATTAAAGGAGCTGATGTTGTAATAGCCGATTAGTTCTTAGGCCTAAGAATGGTTAATGGTTATTAAATTAATATGATGATCATGAATGATCTTGGATCCTCAAAATATGTGAGGATAAGAAGCCTATAATATAGGATTAAGGCATCTATCAAAGTTGCCAAGTGTTGTAAGAATGTTGTCATAAGAACATTTTGCACTTATTGTAAATATTCCATGCAACATGGATAGCCTTGGATTCCTTTGATTGTGGGAGGTTATTTTTGACCAAATAGGCCCTAGAATGGTGGAGAAGACACCTAATGGAGTGATTTCTTGAATCTCAAAGCATTGGTTGCATATTGTAAAAAGTTTGAGTTAATGAAGTGGCTGGAAAACTCTATTTTTGAAGTGATATTTCAGTTTTTGAAGTAACACTCATACTTGAAGCCTAAAACGTGTTGATACAGTGGTTGAGATGTGTTCTATAGTCATTTTGAAGACTTTTTCATGTTATGTGTTAAGGGTTTGGATGAAATCTTGAATATGATAACCTTAAGAGCCAAGAACCTTCCCAAATTAGTAAAATGGGATGGAATCTGAATGAATTCAATGTGAAGAAGGTCCCCAAAATGAAGTTTGAAATTTTTGATGTTTTAGTGGACTTGACACTTAGATCCATCTAAGTGAAAGTGAGAAAGAGAACCAAAATTAAGGTGTGGATCATCCAAGGTGGAGTTTTCAAGGTGTGACTCTTGTAGTAAAGAGTGAATAGGATTTAGTTAATGATCTAATCCTATT
The DNA here is from genome assembly GCA_028749045.1 of Cupressus sempervirens. Classification (NCBI taxonomy): domain Eukaryota; kingdom Viridiplantae; phylum Streptophyta; class Pinopsida; order Cupressales; family Cupressaceae; genus Cupressus; species Cupressus sempervirens. Next base: position 282,040,304 of record CM053788.1, on the reverse strand, counting down.
AGGAGATCCTATAGAAGCATAGGATACTAGGAGATAAGAGAAATCTCTTGGTGGAAGTGGAAAACTAAGCCTACGAGTTTTATCTTACACCAATTCTTCCAAAGCGTGTTACTTTGCATCATATATTGGTGTGGAGGAACACTGAGATCCAAGTTGAGGATCAGGAGCATAGACAAGCTAGTCTATCCTAGCATTTCCCATCACATTATATAAAAAATTTGATACAATTTTTCATTTACTAATACTTACAACTCTTGCTTGAAGTTTCAAAAAACCACCAAAGCCGAGCTCGTGTGTCCCGTGCTTTTCTAGTCTTGCCTTTGTTGCCTTTGATGTGTCAGGCAATCTATGAAAAGTTTGAAATATGTTAGATAGTATAAATATAGAGGTTAATTAGTACATAATTAGATTCTCAAAAATATCACATACCTTGCTGTACTCTCCACTAGTGTAATATTATTTTTCTTTTTAGCTTTATACTTTCCATCCAAAATCAAAGCCTGCCACTCAATCTTAGGAACATAGGGCGGACACTCGTACCTGGGGTTATCCCATAAATTTTTTTTGTACTAGTCCCTAATATACTTCAAACATAAACCAGCCTTTTCAAGGAGCTTTTTTCTCTCGAATGCACGAGGTCCAAAGAGTTGGGTCATGCTCTCTATAAGGTCATCCTTCAATGGTTTGCGTTGGTTATTCGACCTTTTAAGTAAAAAAAAACATGTTAGACTCATAAATGAAGTAAAGCTACCTTTAATATAGTTCAAGAAATGGATGAAAAGGAAAACTATTATAGCAATGATATGAAATCAAAATAGTGGCTTGGGGTTTTAGTTAGGATATGATGTTCCACCAGGTACGCAGGGTGGGCCCGAATATTTACAAACACTCATCATCAAGTTTTCTCCAAAAAACATTATTCCCTACAAAAAAATCATGGGATCATTAGTCGATGAAGAGTGATCAAACTAAATTACTATTATATCACTATAGAATAATAATAACTTTAAAGTACCTGGAACTTTGGCTACTTTTAATGGAATGCCTTCATCATCATTGACGATCAATATGACATCCTTCACTGTTCTCGTACTAGGAACATAGGAACATCCAGGAAATGATGCTGCAGCTCCTATTACAAAAATTTTCATAAGTTTCATAAGTCTTTGTCATGAAGTATAAAAGAAAAAATGATAATTGATGTTAAAAAGTTGTAAAAAAAAAAATTGTTTGTTGCTGTCATAAGAGAGAAAAAGAGGGATTTGTGTACCAGCAAATGGTGCAACAGTCAATGCCTGTAAGCTACGTGTTGCTGACTCAGTAGTCAGAAAGGGATTTGTGGTTGTCTTGGATGGAGGCGGCATCATCATAGGATTCAATTGATGTGAAGCTAAAGAATAAAATTGTTAGAGCATGCATAAGTATAGAACGCGTGGACTAGCATGGACAAGATTGTTAGAGCATTAAAAAAAAGGATTGTTCGAGCATGTATTGTCAATGATTATGATCATTCCTATATATATTCAGTGGAAAATAGAAGTGGGGAATGGAACATGCAATCTACCTAAACCACTGCAACACCCTCATCATGGGAACGGGGCTCGAAATCACACAAAAAACTCTATAAAGACAATGCATCCACATTTTAATTAATGCCATAAAAGAGCATAACATAAAAACCATTATTGAACTCTTGTTATAATTAAAATTTTCATTAATACTTACTTTTAAGGTTTCAGAGGTGTGCATCAATTCAGATCCCCTTTCTCTTATTTCCTGAGTAGTAGGCTTTATGGTTGCCAAATGTAAAATTTCTCTGCCAATTTTCTTTAGCAACTTTTTAGTCGAACTAATCAGGTCATCGATGTCTGCTAAATCAATATAAAAAGGGTCCTCCTCAGGGGGGGGCTACTGATCAAGGACTACAGGTTCCTTTCCCTCCCTCTGACCACTGACCCTCTATAACAACAATAGTATTAGTATTATCAAAATTACTCCAAAACAATGAAGAAAATAACATTAAAAAAATAATAACATTTTGCTTTTATTTAGTTTGCACAATTACAATGAGTTTTACCTGCTCGTGTGTAGATGAGCCAAGAACATCGCTAGCATCCCCTCCGGGTGGTTGCTCCATATTGTGCCCCTGTGTCAAAGATCAAGTATAAAAATGTTAGCCAAAAATTTATTGACTAAATGGTATATTGGAGTCATTGATTAGAAGTTGGTTTAATAGTATGTACCACCCCCATGATAGTAGCCTCGTTTGTATCTATGTGGTTCAAATTGTAATCAATAAGAAGCTCTTCCCCTGCACGTATTGATTTTATCGCACAGATGAATACACGATTTCCCTCGCGTGCCTCAAATATGTAATTGGGTTGCTTTATAGTTGACCCAGGTCATGTACTATTTATAAAACACACAATATTCCCTGTTGCTTTTGGCCTTCCATCAATGTATATAGCCACACTTTTACTTTGATTATTGTCTTGCTATTGTATATAATTTTTCGAGAGGGCATACCTATGGATACTTTTTTTATATTGAACAATATGCATCCAACTTTTGTAATCATAACATGGTCCAACATACTCCATCAATTTAGAAACTTTGTTGTAAGACACCTTTATGTCATCCATATAAAATAGGCTCAAACCATGTAGTGATGATGGTGCTATGTGATATATCCTCTCGTTAACACAAAAATCAGCGTTTATTGGAGGAAGTTCCTTGGGTACCCAACATTTCTATAGATGTTGGTACCTCAAGGGCACCTCGATGTCACCTTCTATCTCATCATCATAAGAACATGACCCCCCTTCAGCAAGGAAAAATTTCATGCATTTATTGAATTTCCTTCTAGTCCTTTGACCTCTAGTTAATCTCCCTGTTCTAGATAAACTGCATGTCTCACTTTCCTCTTCTATTCCTATATTTCCCTCACTCAAGGAAGACACTTCTAACAAATACCTATTCACTAGTACCTACAAATGGGAGAGATCTTAGAAGACATCAATCTTACTACTGATAAATGTATTAAATAAACTATCTTCAAGGAGTATTGACTTATACTTGTCTATCCATGAGACTATGCGGGATGCTGTTGAAAGGGGTTTAGTTTCCTACAAATGTAATTCAATTATTGTGAGCATAATAACATCATAATCATAATCATATCCATCATTAGCATCACATAAAAATTAAAAACATTAAAAGGTACACAATAAAACACTTAAATCAGGCTCACATTATAAGCCTACTAGGGAAGTAGGCCTAGTGAAGGGCTAAAACTGGGTTTTTGTATCAGTTGATGAGTTGAGGGCTTAGTCACCTTGGGGACATGCTATTTGAAGTTTTTTTATGTGTGTGGAGGTGGAGGAAACACCTAGTTAAGGTGAAGTCAAGTTTGGCACCTATTGAGGCATTGTGAGTATTTGATAGTTTGTTGATTAGATTGCTTGGATGAATCCATTAGATGGATTGAGGGACATTCATGGGATTATTCCAAAGATGTAGAACCTAAGGTGGCATAAGGATTTGGTGTGCACTCTGATAGGTTATGGAGTTGGCTTGGATCAAGGAGAGGGATCTTGTGAAGATGCTTGGTTGGTGTTGTGAGAACACTATGGAAGTCCCTCTTGTTATGAATGATTGCAACTCCACCTAAGGTCTCTACATCACCTACAGAGGTAGAATTATTAACCAACAAATTGGGTAAGCACTTATATTCCCTTTTCTAAACTAAACACTTACAAATGCTTTTGACTTGAAAGAAAATAAGGCTCAATACATTCACGCATCAATATGTGTTTTAAATAGTTTTATTTAATTAATTTAGATTAGCAGTATTCTATTTGTAGTTGAAACTTGTAGCTTTTAAATAGATAATGAATAAACTATGAAACCATATATATAAGACAAATATATTTCTATCAAGAAATGAATATTAAATAGATTAAGGATTGATGGCATACCTCTAAATTCCATCATCATCATCCTCATCATTGTCATCATCATCATCATCATCATCATCATAGTCCTCATCATCATCATCATCATCGTCATCATCATCATCCTTGCCATCATCGTCGTCATCGTTGTCATCATCGTCGTCGTCATCATCATCATCAACATCAACATCATCTTCATCATTATCATCAGTAGCAGCATCATTGTCATCATCTTCTTCTTCTTCATGAAAATTTGTGTCAGGAACATCATCAAATAACTGTCGATCATGATCACCATCTACATCATCTTCTACTTCTTCGGTATCTTCTTCTTCCATGGCATTATACTTTATTGGCCTTCCTCTCGGTTCATGTCTAACAACAAATGACCAACCCGGATTATGTGGAACCTCTGAGTAAAATACCTGCTCATATTGGCTTGGAAGAACATAAGACTCATCCCCAACTAGCTCAAATGACCTTGTATTAACCATTGTAAATCCATTATCATGTTCAATAATAGTTCTATCAGGATCATTTGGATTAAGTCATAGCCTGTACCATTTGACAACGAAGAGTACTAATTTGAAGGAACTAAATTCACACTCAAGTATCTCATCCAAAATGCCATAGTATCCATTTTTCAGACTCTTGAGGATGTAAGTCATTTCTAGATGAAATATTAGTCACTTGAAAGACTGTAGTTATTCCTGAATCACAAGTTTTCTTCGTGTCATCCAACACTTTGACGCAAAATTTCTGACCATTATAGAACATAGCCTTATGGTGTTTAACCTGCAATAATATGTGAAACATGTCAAAATTATTGTATCGTGAGTTGATAAACATACGGGTGATTAATAAATTTGTACGTACCTAGAAATCTCTTGAACCACGTGCTAAATCTATTTCCCTTTGCATAACATTGGAATCTTCATTACGATGAGCTTCTTTAACCAATGAAGATACACCTTCCCATGTTAATGTGTGACCAGAATGTTGACATCTTTCAATCCATACCGTCATCCAATCAAGATTTTTGCAATATACAAATGTAGTGCATCCCACTCTCGAGCACCTGTACAAAAAAAAATTAGACAACTTACAACTGATTTATTTTGAAGATTAAGAAATAATTTATTACAATAACATCTTATAATTTATTACCTCTCACTTTCCTCAATGTACCTTTCCCCATCAAGTACTCCCCTTCTAATTTTTTAAAAGGCTCGAGATCCCAAATGCGATCTACATGGATTTTGATGCAAACTTAGGAAGATATTCAGTAATGTACACCATAGTCTGGTATACCATATATCCCTCTACCATAGAACCCTCAAGATGTGCTCTTTGTTGAACCAAAGCTTTCAAATATTTCAAATGCCTCTCAACCATCCACATTGACCTAGTGTGTACAGGTTCACACAGTTCAATCTCCCCAACTAGGTGTATGAGGTAGTGTTCCTGTGCATTGAAAAAAGTTGGAGGTAGACACTTTTGCATTTCACACAGTAAATGAGGAATTCTTCTCTTCCAATAGTTTATATCTTCTTTATGGATTTCTTTAGATGAAAACCACCTACATTAAGAGATTCAAGTCACAAAAAATATATAGATATGAGACTTTACAAAATAATATACAATAGGTTACATAGCAGGAAAAAAAAATTGCAAATATAATAAATATATACAACAAATTGAACAGATATTACTACTTACCTCATATATTTTCCAAGATCGTATATCACTTGTTTGATGTTATTGTTGAAGTGCTCTAGGAGAGATAGAGGAAGCACGTACTATAGTAATTATAAACCAATCATTTCATTGTTTTCTAACATAACATAATAAACAGTACACGTAGTTTATGAATATATTGTAAATACAGAAGAACATAACTTACCTTGATGAAAGTATGCCGATCATGCATTTTGAGCCCTAGCCCAAATTCACTTTTTTTTTATATGAGATTGTTTATGTTCGCAGCAAATCCTGTGGGAAATCAAATTTTTCGTATGACTTCTTTTATGGCATCACTTTGCTTCTCTTTTAATAACCATGGAAGGGCACTTATATTAATCTGATCTCTATTGCTATTTGAGTGAATGAAATTCTTCAATGCATGATTGGATGCATGTATGTCATTACAAATTTTGACAATTTTTTCTTTGTCACGCCTTCCATCCAATATTTTCCATAATGTCTCTATTATATTCTTTCCAATATGCATAGTATCAAACAAATGCACAATTTGTAAGTGTTCATAGTAGGGAAACCTATTAAATTGTCTGTGATAGCTTTTTAGTCCCTTTGGAAGGTTGTTAGTATTGCCTTGACGACCTTCATGATCATCAATTACACAATTAGTAAACAAAAATCACAATAGAAATATATAAATTACAAACATAAACCATTAGGTGGAATGGCATTACCTCGACAATTAATTCTATTATATTCCAACTTCCATAGGCGAGGTGTCATTCTTCGTGGCTTTGATGTAGTCTCTTCTTTCCCATTGAAAAGATGTTTTTCCATACTTCAATACTTATGATTCCTATGGAGGAAGTGTCTACACTCACCAAACACCTGCTTTCCTAAACTTTTTGAATGATGAGATTTCATCTTTGGACCACAAACTGGACATGCAAATTTTCCCTTTGTTTGAAGACCTACAAGATAATGATATAATTGGATTATTAAATATGTTGATTTTTATAATTATAATAATTTTGTGCAACTTGAATTCACTATAACATACCAGAAAAATGTGTTAGCCCTAGGGCATCATGTATTGTCCATGCAAGTATTGCATGGAATTGAAATTGTCTTTGTCCTATTGGTCTAGACACATCATACATAGTGACACCGTTCCATAACTCCACCAACTCGTCGATAAGAGGCTCAATATATACATTCATATCTTTTACTTGATATTTACCTACTTGAATGAATAGTAACATTACATAATTATTGTGACCGTTTTACTGCAAGATTTGTAAGTACATGTAAATTAATAACTATCAAATGATAAGATACCTGGAACAATCATTGCCAACATAATGTGCTCCCTCTTTATTGACATCCAAAAAGGAATGTTATTGTTGATAACAAAAATAGGCCACACTGAGTAAACAAATCTCATCTCTCCAAATGGCTTGACACCGTCCACTACCAATGAAAGCCTGAGATTATGAGGTTCTACTCTGAAGTGTTGCCACTTTTCCTCTATGTGCATAAATGTTAAACCATCCGCAGGGATTCGAATAATGTCATCTTGACTTCTATTGCATGCATGATAATCCATAAATTGAGCCAAGCTACTACACCTGAATAATTATCACAACCATGGAATAATGGGGATGTAACGAAGAACCTTTTGAGGCACCTTTTTTGTTAGTCAATATGTTAGATATCTACTCGTATGACATATAGGGCATTGTGTTGCAAATTCATGTTCTTTATAATATATAATATGATCATTGGGACAAGCATGTATTGCTTTATTCTCGATTCCAATATCTTTCATAACAGCAGTTAATTCTCGATATGAGCGAGGTAGAATATTTGATGATGGTAACAGAAACTCGCCTATCAATCTACAGCAAAAAATATAAGTTGTTAATATAAACAATATTAGTGGTACATTATTCACCCTTTGTTAACTATAAAGACATATATGACATACCTTAACATATGTGACATTGTTATGTTGGATAAACCATTCATAACCTCAAGTTCAACAACAACAATAAGCAGAGAGAAGAGTTGTTTGGGAGTCTTTTTATAGGGGCTTGTATGCCTTCTGAAGTAGAGGTACATCGAGGCTATCATCATCATCATGCTCAGATACGCTTGGACTAGATGTGTCATGGATCAATGTATTTATACCATCCTCTTCAATTGTGTTTTCTAGCACATGATCGTCATCTTCCATGGGATCATTATCTTCACCTTGGATATTTGCACCTCCATGTTCCTCCACTTCGAAAACCATATTCTTCGAATTGTTGTGGTTCATATCATGTACTTCCCTCGGAAGATCAACCTATATAAAATTGATTAACATAAATAAACCATGATCATCAACTCATCATCAAGTGATTTCATATGTATATAAATTTTTAAAATGATATAATGAACGACTTACTAGTGGATGATAGTCATGCCCCCCTTCAATGTGACCATTCTCCCTACAATGTCTCTTAACTATTTTGATTAGTAGTCTTCTACGGTTTAAGCCCTTACAAATATTGCAAGGACAATAACATTTTCCATCACCTTTTCTTTTCAAGTTAGACCACAATCTAGCGATTGTCTCCCTGATTTGTTCTTCACTTATATTATCTGACATGATTGTTCTTTGCAAGAAGCAAAAATTGAGCTATGAAAACTTTGGTCTAAAACTTTCACAAACTAAGAAAAACTATCGAAAGTACACAAATCTTCTTAGACCTAGCTAAATACTTTAATGTTTTAAAAATACTTTCTTTGACTTTATTCCTAAGATTATTTGTAAAACATTGACCAATTGCTTGAAGGTCTTATTTCAAGAGACCTTACAACATTAAGCCACTAAAAGAAATTTCAAAAACATATAAGCTAAAAGTCTAATTAAAATATACATTAGAATAAAAAATATACAATTTTCATACCCGAGCACGTAGCTATAACTCGTGTAACGGCCTTCTTGCTTAGTTGTAGAAGCTCTCCAGAATTCAAATCATAAAAACTACAAGGCCTAACAACAATTTCAAAACATATGAGCTACAAGTCTAGTTAAAATATGCATTAGATTAGATTCAACAATAGCAAGCAATGTTATTTAGAATTAGATTCAACAAACCTTAGCAGTGTAAATAGCCATCTCCTCTAAACTGGACTCCAAACACAAGGGGGCATTCACATACTCTTACCCTAAAGGTGTCCTGAAGAACAAAAGCCACTATTCTTGAGTTTGTGAATTGCACCTCGAGATGAATGAAGCTTAAAAGGAATGAAAATTGTTTTCATACATTTAAATCAGGATGTAATATTTATTCATAAGTATATACCTTGCAAGCACTTAAAATTGTTGTTATATGTGTTGCAGGAAAAGAAGAAGTTTCAAGATAAGTTTACATTGTTGTTATATGTGTTGTAGGAAAAGAAGAACTTTACATTGCTTTAACTTGCCATTGATGAGTATCATCTAAGACTTTTACACACTTTTATATGTATGTTCAGTGAGTATAGATCAAGAACAATGGTAAATGTTGAAAATAACAAAATAGATATGTCATCAAATGGAATCCATAACAGTGATGACGAGACAGTGAGATGGACTGTTATAGAAACTCAAAGATGATAGGACATGACAAGATGTACATTTACCATTGTCTAGAGGAGCATCATCATTAGAGGTTACAAAAGAGCTATCAATAATGATATGAGTAGATTTAATGATATTAAAACAGCATGATCGTAATTAATTTTAGTGAAGAAGAAGATCAAAACTATGATAAATATTAGAGATCATGACTCAACTGATGAGGGGCAGAAAGAGAGATAATTTCACCTTTTTTAAAAGGTATTTAGAGTGTTTGCAAGGCAATTCACTATCCTTGGATACATTCACATCTTTTATTTGAAGGATATTCACCATATAATGATCATCAATTTATTGTCTTGTCTAAGGGGTCCAAGCACTAATGTCAAAGACCATTTTCTGCTAATAATGGTATGCTTGTTGCACATTGCCTTTGCTTGTAAAAGGGGATCTATATGATGTTGTGGATATTATGATTTGGTATATTAATATATTGGGATATTTCTTGGTAATGTGAGATCTTATTGAGATCCACCCTCTTAGCATGTTGGCCAATGGAGTCATGTTATTATATTGTAGCCTTCCAAAAAATTCTTCCTCAAAGTTTATATATACATTCATTATACACGATGACCTTCTATTATCAATATGAAGTGATGCATAGATTCATATGATATTTCTAAAGAGCAATATTCTAATCATTAGCACTGATCAATAACAACTATGTCCCTATGCATATTCAGTCAGATGCCTGGGTATTTCTACTATAGTAATTCAGGGGTTCTCATAATAATCTTCAAATTTATTCCACTATGTTTGATAGTCACTATTCCTTCTCCAATCATTGCGTAAAGGTATGTACAGCTACACATGACATGTATATATTTTAATCTCTAAAAACTAGAGTGTTTAAAGTCTTTTCTATCATACTCTCCAAGTGCAATTATTTCCAATGATGATGTGGGAACTACTGCCTTTTTCTCACCACTTCACGTCCATCTGCATATTTGAGCAATCGTTATGGATATCTTATACTTGTTTTGGTCTTGTCAATATTTATCGCAGGTAGAGATTCATATTTCTGTTTATTTGCGGAAAAGTCCACTTGAATCTTTAGAATTGATTGAATTAAAGTCAAATGACAAACTGAACTCCCATATTTTCTGATTGTAGAGATGTTGAGCATGTAATTTCATGCTGCTAGTTTTTCCATACCAAAATGGAAGTTCACAATCTTCTTCCTTAAGTTTCTCTCTTTCCAATATCTGACTGTGTGTTAATAGTTCCTTTGGTGAATTTGATCTGTATGAAGAATTGCATAATATGTTGCCATACTATGCTAGTACATATGTTTCAATAGACCACCCCTTGAAAAACTTAACATGAATCCTCCATCATTAATTATGCTTAGTTGTAATATAGGAATTGCATCTCTTCTAGTCCTCATTTTGACATTGATGCTGACACTTGTGATTTGGCTCACACGTTTGACATTAATAGAAATATTTAATCATGAATCTCTAACATTCTCTTAATCAGTATATTGTTTGAACACAAGTAGTGGGTAAGATCTAAAAATTGATCATTGAGTGCATGCATCAAATTGGTTTTTAGGATTTAGAATGAGAAAAAAATGAGGATTTACATAGTCACACATGAAGATTCTCCCCTTGGCATGGTAAAAGGGACTCTAAATGTTCCAAAATTTAGAGAAACTATAAGATGTGATCACGAAGATGAGTAGTCTCTCAGAGGTAAAGCTCTAGACAATGTTGATCGATGTATCTAAAGAAGGTTGGCAGGGATGTACAGTGTCTAAAAAGACAATGAAATCTCCCTTTGATCTCATGTTAGGAGGGGCAATAGAAAAAGAAGTGGGTCTCTATTTCCATCTCAAAAGTATGTCAACTTTCACAATGCTATGATGACTTGTGAGGGTAGTTGTACGATTGAATCTACGAGCATGCCATGGGCAGTTTCTCTAGGATGTGGGTGACTTGTGAGGATAGTACGCATAATAATTCAATATTTCAACAATATTAATATCTCCACCAATATTTCAACACATACATTAATTAGTGCCTCCAACTGGTAATTGGCACCTTCATCCCTACTGGTCTGAGAACAGGCCATTTGTGTCAGGCAAAACAATGGAATGTGGGAACAGTTTAGGGGTCCTTGGTTGTAATGCACAAGCACAAAGTGATAGTAATTTTTTGTTCATTTTTGTTCATGTTGTTAGAATTGTTGTCCTAATTTAAGTTTGTAATGATGCAATTGCTTTAGCAATTATAATGAACCCAATTTCGGGGTCCATCGTTTATTTCTAACTTAATCTCTTATTTGTATCCTTGTATTATATTTTCTCCAATCCATGCTCTACGGTCTCCTCAATATTGTTCTTTCATCATCACTGAAGCTTGTTCCGCATCTTCAACAATGGTGAGTCGTGTATTTTGTTTTAGAGAACAGGTTTGGGAAGAAGGTAAGATTTTCAGCAAGCACAAATCTGTCAGGTCTTTTGGCAATGAATTGCTTGCCAGATCTTTACTGGTCCAAGAATATTTTCCTTTGACAGGAAGGATTTAACCATGTTTAGATGAACGCATAATATCTGCCACTGATTCACCATTTAGATTCTTCACTTGACAACTTCCTTTTTTCCAAAAAAATTTAGAACTATTTAGGCATGTGACGGTTTTAGCATACTTGAAGAGATTCCAACAATGTTCTTTTCATAGTTGGTGGCATAAATGTTAACAATGGTAAAGGGGATGTTGACTTCTTAGAGTTTGAGACTGTTCAACGTGTTGAGCATGCTCCTTAGAGTAGGCAGTAAAAAGACTTCTAGAAGCTCTTTTCCTTCAATGATATGTATGAAACTGATTTTCCATGGAACTCATAATACAAGAGACAAGAGACGGTAGAAGGGTCCATTATTAGATTTTTCTGCATGGGGCAAGGAATTAAGGTGTGATCTATTGTATTGTCCCCATACTTCCAATGTTTGGCATTTATGCAAGTTGATAACTTTAGTAGCCTAAAATTATATTCAACATCTGATAACATTGGAGATACTATTATTTGGAGAAACATTTCAGTCACATTTTAGCAAAAGTAGACTCTTGGAGGCGTGATATATTTTTTTAAATGAATTGATGTGAATGGCCATTTGTGAAGAATCAAACCTTAATTGCTGAACACTATAGTGGTTGGCAATAAATTAGGTCCAACAATTATTAAGACTATTTGGATGGTTTAGAACTTCAGCATCTGCATTATTCATCGATTGCATCTGAGTTTCATTTGATTATATTGATTAGTGTTGATGTCTGTATTATGTTCACCCACAAAGGTCTGAATGCACTCCAAAATCCCTCAAGTCTTCATTTTAGCATGCAAAAAAGTTCCCAAATGCACCAATGTACCCAGAATTGTGACATTTTTCACCACAGGTCCCAACTATCCTCTTAAACAACTTAGAGCTTCATTGATAGTTTTATTTGACCCTACAACTACTAGATTCAATTTGAAGGCTCCAATAAAATTGCCCTTTATGTGGTTGGCATGAAGTCGAAGAAAAATAGATGCTCATCCATGCCACATTTATTATTGCATGACCCAAAGATTTACATATCATCTCTAGGCCACTGTTTTAGCTTCTTTTTTCCAGCGATTTCATCATCATTGCACAAAATTTAACACACCATCAAGGGTATGGTGAATGTATAGGAGGCTCTTCTAATAGGTACCAAGTGAGATTGTAGATTTTCACATGTAGACATTGGTGTTTACAACTGTTTGTGCACAAGCACAAAGTGATAGTGATTTTTTGTTCATTTTTGTTCATTTTTGTTCATGTTGTTAGCATTGTTGTCCTAATTTAAGTGTGTAATGATGCAATTGCTTCAACAAAATCCCATGCATGTTTTACGCTTAGTTCCAAGGGTTCCTTGATAGGGCACTACATAGCCAGTACAACCAAAATAATTTCAAATAGAAACTATTTAGTAACCAAGACAAAAAATTCTTCTACTAGAGAAAACTACATAGAACCAGATCTAAGACATTATCATGCATAGAACTGAATGTTATGGTTGTGATCTTCTTTTCAAATCTATGTAGCACAAAACATTATACTTATGTGTATAGACGCACTTCCTGTATGTGATCCAAAGTTTGTATGTTATCAAGTGTGTCCAATGATGGGGAGAGACCTCCATGCAAGCAAAAGATCTGCAATGAAACAAAAGAAAAGAAAATTTTCTTATAGTAAGAACAAGTTTGTTGTGTTGCACAAGGTACCAACAAAATAGTGTATAATATATTTTTCTTTACCTGGCTTTCAATGAGGGTTGTCAGTGGCAAGTAATCAAAGAGATTTGTAAAATACTTCCGTACATTTGCATTTCCATATTATCTCAGACATTCATTATAAAATCCATACCTAAAATTGCAAGAAAACAAAATAATTCTTGAACACAGTTGAAAAATTAAGATAAATTACAAATAGATTGACAAATTTTGGTCCACTTTCTAATCTCCCCATTCAGATACTAATATTTTGCCTCCCATAATTTAGATATAGCCTCAAATGACAAACAATGTATGTCTGCTTTAAGCATGATGATGAGAAGAAATACTATAGTTAGTGCCCCTTGTCAAACAAGCCAAGCAACAATTTTTTTGGGTAATTTGGAGTTCCTAAACTGAATTATGTTCCCCTACGTAATTTGAAATTTATGTAACAAATCCTCTTCTACCTTTCAATGAATTCAAGGATGATGGAGGAGTTAATTTAATATTTAATAAATTGTATGACAATTTATCTTGGGAAATATAGGAGTTGTACGTGTGTTACGACAATGATTTTTGAACTCTAACCAGCTGCATTTCATAAATGTTGACTTGGGTGAGAAAATGGTTGTATTTAAATTGTGAAATGATGTTAATTCATTTGAATTTAAGAGATTATTTTTTACTGAGCTCACCATTTGTTACAATTCAGCATGAGAGCCTTTAATAGAAAAGTCAAGTTGATAACATATTTAAAAATAATGCATTTGATGCAATCATGCATTTTGCTATTGTTTCTTATGTTGGAGATAGTAGTTTTGACCCATTAAGATATATTATGATTATGTGAATTTATATTCTATCCATTTGCAAGTTATGGATTGGAATTATTTGCAAAAAGTTTTTTTAATATCAATTTCTTCTAGAGAGTGAATTAGGAGTGTGCAGTGGTACCAGTGGATTTGGAAGAGAGCGGTGGATGACCCATGTTTTTTTTAGCTCTAGTATAGTCATTCATCACAAAGCTTACATGTCATGTGTGGGAGTAACTCTAGAATGTCACAAATTAGTATATTATTATAGTTCAAATCTTGTTTATTTTATTTTTAGTTTTATTTTGTAAAAGTCAATCTAGATTTAAATAATTATGCCTTTAGTTTCAAATTTAATGGGGGATTGAATTGAACTAACTATTTCCTCTTATTAACTAGTATGCCAAATTACAACATTCATTTATTTATGAATAAAATAGAGATGCTTAGTAAAAGAAATTTTCTCAAAAATAGGTATGGAGGTTTGTGTTTACTGGAGGGTAGCATGACCAAGCTTAAAAATAATAAGAATGGAAATACATGTGATCAGTGGATTTGTACATGTGAACAATGTGGCAAGCTCAGTTTGCAGGGGTAAGCAATATGGATGCCTAATTTTCATGGAAGCACCTTCATGCCTACCTTCAACTTGGGACCTCATTGCTCCATTTGACAACATAACAACTCAGTGTCCATTTTTGCCTACTCAAAGTCGTGTCTATTTATCTCCAATATTTGGTGCATTGAGATTTTGGTGAAACTGTTGTTATTTATTTCCCTTATTTACCAGGTTGAATATGTTGAAACATATGAATTGCAATTGTTTGCATTAATATGGTTATGGTTTAAATGTAAAATGATTGTCTAATTTTCATTGTAGATATTATCATAATATTTGATTAGACACTTTGACTCTATCAAAGGCAATACTTTCCAATACAGATTCATCTTAGACCGCACCCAATATAGATACTTCCTCACTGTTGTGATTTAATGATACCCTAAATTTTTCCTTCAATAAATCTAGATTATTACTATAGATACACTACAGATGCAATAATATCATGGTGACTGAATATACTTTCCATCCACAGATCTCTGTGTTTCCATTATGCTTGGTTATTGGACATTTTTTCATATAAAAAAAACTATATTTTAGCAAGCCAAAAAAATTTCTTATCAAGATATTTTCTTTCATAAAGTATTAGTGACAACCAAAATATAGTGTCAGTTGTCCAAAGAGAAGTTGAAACAAAAAGATCTTTGCATGTTGCCAAATACCCAGTGGGACTTCACATGCTTGTGAAAGATTTTGAAAGGGTGTGCCTTGATCAGCTTGTGGAATATTTTGAGAGGTTGTGCTAGATGAATGAAGGCAACAAAGAGAAGGTTCAGATCATCGACATTTTTGGAATGGGTGGGGTTAGCAAAACAACTCTGGCCAAAGAGTTGTTTAATCGAAAATGCTCCCACTATGACCGAGCATGTTTTTTGTTCAATGTGAGGGAAGCCTATGGAAATATAAGTTTTTCTTCTTTACAAATGAAATTCATCAAAGATCTATTCCAGATAGATCCATTCCATTTTCAATCTACAAAGGAAGGAAAAACTCATATAGTGAATTGCCTAGACAGGAGCAATAGGCTAAGTTTCCTAATCGTTCTAGATGATATTGATCACCTGTAGCAGTTAGATGCTCTACTTATAATAGAAATTATAAAGAAGTTGTTTTATAGCCTTGTAATAGTTACAACTCATGATGTGGGGGTGCTTATAAATGCAAAAATTAGTGTTTCTTATAATCTAAAAGGGGTGGATATAGGCAATGCCAGAAAGTTGTTCTGTTGGCATTCCTTTGGACAATCCCATCCAGCTGAGGGTAATGAGAATCTGGTTAACTCCTTCTTGAATGTATGCAGAGGATTACCTCTATCACTTCAAGTTCTTGGCAGTCATGTTCGTGGCAGAGATTAGAATTATTGGAGGTTAGAATTGAATAAAGTTACCAAGACATTGCCTTGAGACATACACCAAAGCCTTAAAATAAGCTTTGATGCATTGGACTATGAGGAACAACAAATTTTCATGGATTTCGCATGTTTTTTTTTTTGACAAATCCAAGCACACTACCATGGAAGTATGGGAGGCATCAGTATGGAGCTCTCAGCATGCAATGGAAACACTTAAAAACAAGTGTCTTGTTCAAGAAATGAAAGGGCATTCATGAGAAACATTAATAGTTATAATGAGAATGCATGACCATCTGCGAGACATGGGAAGATAAATTGCAAATAGCTTGAGCCCACTGCATTTTTGGCGGCTAGGAGATAATTTACATCTGGTATGGTTGTGTCTCCTCCCATTTTCTACTTCATATATATATATAATAATAATGATTGGAGAAAAAAGGATTCTAAGAGTAATGGGTTTGTTTGTTTTGCACCTTGTCATCATCCTCCTCTAAATGTTGCCCTTGGCCCTTTTGCCGCAGAGATCCCCATAGAATATAGTAGGTCAATGCGGGTCTTGGCCCCTCTCAATGAGTCGAGTTAGCCAATGCGAGTCTCTGCCCCTCTTAATGCCTCGAGTTAGCGCCTCAATGCCCCTCTCAATGCTGTTGAAGTCTCCCGCGCACCTTTCCTTTCCGAAGAACCCTGTGTCGATTTCTTTCAAATGAGGTTTTTCAATTTTTTTTTCTCTTATATCCTGGTGGCATCGTATTGTGACATTTTCGTCGCAATTACGACAGTATCGGGCTAAAATTGAAAAAAAAAAGCCAAAAACACATTACATTTTCTTGTTGTCTTTAAATTGATGTTGCAAATTGACCCCTAATGTATTAGTGTATAAAGGTTGGATGTTGAAATTCTTTGTAACATCAACCCTTCCAAGCACTTCTTGATCCTTACAATGGATCCAACACCTTCTCTTGTTCGATTCTTGACCTTCTATGCAAGAAAATATACCCCTCATGTGGATGGAATCTCCCAACTCATAACTATCCCATTCACTTAGTGACCCTCAAACATCACCCTGTCACATTCAAAGATCTTTGTCTCTAATCTCCCTACATATCTTTGCACAGAATCATATCAAATAGGTGCATAATACATTAGCAACCCCTCTTCCATGAGTTACATACACAATACAGCAGTGGGAGGGGTCAAATTCATTGACCTTTCTAATGCTTAAAAGACTCATAAACCTTCACTTAATCCCATGACTCTACCATAGTGCCATATGTGGCTTGTTTGGCAACATTTTGACATATTTTCAAATTACATTGCATTTATTTGCATTTGATATGCATTTTATGACTCTTTGACCCCATTTATCAACCTAGTACATTCTAGGACTCCCTTTGCCCATGAAATTTTACTACATTACATAAATGACCCTTGTCCTTTCATCTTGAAGCCAAGAATGGCTTACAAATTGAACTTTAATGATTACAAACATATCAAAAAGGACCTTCACAAGGTCTTATTACATTAAATCCTACATAGTAACCTGCAATTCTGCAATAAGGCACATAACTTGTTGAAGGTTTTGATTTTTGGTTTCAACTGGGTTTCACTTAATATAAGTGGGTATAACACCCTTACTAAACATTTTACAAATAGACAGCAAGCTAAGGGGGCTTGACTGTAGGGAAAATTCAATGGTTTAATATGCTTTAGCCAAAGTAGTAACATGCCAAGAAGTTACAAGGAATGGTTCACAAGACGCCACTTGTTGAACCTTCTACAAACAAGGTAGCAAACCAAGTAGTTTTTATTGAGAGGAAAACTCAATGGATATGCACATTCAAGGAACAACAGTTCTAGCATGAGTGACCTCCAAAGAAGTGTTTGTGCTTCACCCCTACTCCTCATGAGATTTGTCTCAATAAAAACAATTCAATACTTCACAACAATATCACTTATATGAAAATCCACACCATTTTTCCCTTTTTCTAAATTTACTTTATAAAATATTTCTTTTAAGATGCAGTGAGGGGACACTTTCATTTCTAGTCTTTTTCAAAGCAAGGCTACCATGCTATGCACAATTTGTTCATTGCAATATTTAAAAGAAAATAAAAGCAGCTCAAAGTCACTCAAAGATGGTTCTAGGATTCTTGGAAAAATATTACACTTTGGAAATTGATATTTTCTTAATATTAATATCAAATTAAGGCTCTTCTTAGAAATCATATTCCTCTCCTTTGCCTGCCTACCATATAGTAATAAGAAAAATAATACTCTCATATACAATGTATATAAAAATTGATGTTCTCACTTTAATCATTTGTATACTTCAAGAGGTTTCTTGACATGGGCCATAGACCATTACATTGCAACCTAGAGCATAATAATGTCATCAGCATTCTAAAGCAAGATTATTGCAAGACCAAACTTGCTCATGCTTTATTCCACTTGTAGCTATCTTTCCTGTATATTACTTATAAATTGAATATTGTTTACATTTCCAAAGTTTCTCCATACTTGAAGAGATTTCTTGACATCAACCATAAAGCATTTAAGATACACATCAAAGCCTAGTCATATCATCAGCGTCAAAAAGGGGGAACCACTGCAAGAATAAAGTTACTCATACTTGTTATGACTTGGGAGCTACCCTACGTATAGTTTATGAAATTATTTTTTTTCATATCTAAGTCCCTCCAAATTATCCTATACTATAACAAATTAGTGCTAATCGTGAGCCTTATATGCTCTTTAAAATTAAGCTCTCAGGTATTCTTCAACTTCTTAGAATTCTTGAAGCTAGTACTTTCATCCTATGGTCAAAGGCCACTTAGATAAAAATAGTAGCAACTTCAAGACTATCAAATACAAAAATTTAATATTTTTTAAGCTTATGGTTTGATATGAACAAGATCTGAACAATGATAAATACATTTTGAATAGAGAAACCAACCAGAACTTAGAGTAAACTGGATATAAGTATTAAATAATTCCATTTATCATAAAAAAGATCATGTAATCTCTATTTCATTCTTTGTCCTGCTGAAAAACCTATTAGTCGTAATGAGAAAGTACCCATAAATGTATATGATCAAGCTTTTGTGCAAAATGAAATTGGGGTTATATAGAAACATCTACCAGTTTAAGCTCTGAAGCCATGGGAGTTGGCACAAAACCCACAATCATCCATATCATAGTTTTGAATTAGTGAGAACCTGCAACATCAAATTATGTTCTTGGCAGCAGCAGCTGAAGATTTTGTGCATGGCCACACATCTGTTGAAGTGCCACAACTCTACAATATTTTTATTCTACATTAACAAAGTGTAAAATGGACTTAAAAGTACAACACTTTCTCTGCACCTTGCATGGACTCTAGAAAGGTGTTCTGCCAAATGGTTGAAATATGTTCACTCATATGCAAAACCCTTTGCTTCTATCATTTTTGTAATATATCATCTGCTTCAAGTGTACCAATCCAGCCCTCTATTGAATGTAAGAAATCCATAAATACATTTTCAACATTTCTAATGTATCGATTCCTTTTATCCTTACGATGGGAATAGATGTTGCATAGATAACAAATGGTTATTAAAATTTTAGGGCCACTGACTCGGCGAAGGCCAGGGTTTCCATTAGCACCTGGATTTCTAAAATTTGGTGTTGCTTTTGTATATTTATTCTTACAGGGATCCTTAGTAGCACATTTTAAAAAAATATTTTTCTTGAAATCTATTTGGTGTGGTTATGATTAATGTTATGTGTCTGGTTGCAGTTGGATTTCCTAATATATTGCAATTGCCAACACTATGATAATTTAGTAAAATTTCAAAAGCATACCTTATTTAAGAAGTTTTTTGAATCATTACTATGAGTTTTTTGCATTACATCCTTGCCCAACTAAACTTCTACTATGTAAAAAGATAACATATGGGTATATTTTCCTTCTACAAAAAACTCATTGTCTTCAAGATTAGTGTGTTTGATTAAAATATTCAATAGGATTTAAGACATACTAGGTAATCAAACATTTTTTGCTTTCTATTACTAGGAAATAGCATATTGACACTCAAGATATGGTTAAAATTGGCTTCAGCTAACAATAGTAACAAATTTATTTTTGGCCAAGTTGGAAATGCTTCAGTGTCTTTTTGTGTGTAGTGTTAACTATTGGCTCCATTGGGGGGGAGATAATCTAGAAGAAATATAAGATCAATGATGGTGATTCCCTGTATTAAGTTGCACACAGGATCCTCCAAGTTGGAAATGCTTCAGTGTCTTTTGGTGTATAGTGTTAACTAGTGGTTCCATTGGGGGGGTTAGCTAATCTTGAAGAAATATAGGATCAATGATGGTTATTCCCTGTATTAAGTTGCACATAGGATCCTTCAATTTTTAATTGATTGATTGCAACAAATAAAATATTACTCTTTATATGTATTCAAATAAGGAATTTAGTTGAACCAACCAAGAAATGTATTCAAGAAACACTTGTGTCCTGCTTCAAATTCCAAGAGAACTTAACCAATACTATTCTCACTTTAGTAGATAGCCCCTTTCATGTCCTCCCTTGCCTCTCTAATTAAGTGAATACTTGCAGAAGTTTCCTATCGTGAGAAATGGAGCCATGGGGATTACATTATTGCCTTAAAATTCAATAATAACTAGGAGTTCCAACTATTCATATATCTGCTATTGATACAGATTTGGAAATGGTCCTTACTATCAAGATAATTCGAATGGAGATTGGATGTGAACATTGATTATGAAGAAAATGCCTGCCCAAATCAACTCAGAGAAGCAACCTGATAAGGCACAATAAGCTTGTCTCCCAAAGAGGAATAATAGTTAAGGAAATGTAAGGCTTAACTGATTTGATAGCATTGTGGAAGCATTCGAGCCTATTCAAGCTTCTTATAAGGAATCAACTCAGAGCTATTCAAGAAGATAGTATTGTGGATGATATCAAACTTAAACACCTAAATGAGTCAACCAAAGCCATTCAAAACTAATTTGATACCAAAGAAAAGAGAATCAAAGAATTACCTTGCATGAAACTCCAACTAAATATTTTTCGTATCAAACACCAATGTTGTAGAACTGTAAAATAAATAACTAGATGTAAAATAAAATAAATAAAATCAACATTGGAAACTATGATTGCATTAAATAAAAGGTAATCTATTCCATCCAACATACATTTCTTGAAATATGAAAAAAAAATTCAACTAAACAAAATGTCTGTAACTTGTATGCACTCCATACTAATAAAAAATGTGGTTTGAGGTTCTTGAAAGGGCCAATGTTTAGATTCAATATGTTACAAGATACTCATTAATTTTGCTTAGGATTGATAATGCTATGTGGAATGGTGTGCAAAATGTTTGGTAAAATCATTATTATCTACATAATGGAGACCATTAAACATGTAAAATCAACAATTTCTTGAGTACTTTGTGTATACGAGGATTAGTAATGCAAAGAACACTAAATATCAAATCAAAAGTATTCACAAAACTAAATAAACATAACTTCAAGATAGACTAAGATGAGCTCTCAATTGAGAATATGAGCCAATAATGGGCTCTCTCAATGAGAAGCTCTCTTGTTGAGTATCTTTGTCTAATTAGATAGGATGTATGCTCGATTCTCCAAAGGCTTCAATGGTGTTCTTGATGGATTTTGGCTTGGGTGAGTGGATTTGATGTAAAATGGCTTCTCAAAAATGGCATTATGGCTTTACTTCATGATCAAAATGGAATTATTTTGTTACTATGGGTGATTGTGTTAAAATGGCTTGGGAGAGGATTCCTTAAATAGGCAAAGGGCTTGAGGGATCAAGGGCTAGGATGCAAGGATGGGAGAAAGCTTATGGAAGGTTTAGATTGAATGAGAGGAGAGCACATGGATTGTGCTTTCTTATAGCCAATAAGGGAGTGACACATGTCACAGGGTCATTGGTTAGAGCAAGAGAGGTTGAGGGGTCAACAAAGGAGGCTCAAAGCTCATAAAGACCCTCATAATGGCTTGTAAGAGCAATGAATGGGCTTGTAAGAGTCATTTATGGCTTTGTGGGCTTCATAAAGTTTTATGCTTGGGATATTTGTGAGAGAGTTGAGATATTTTGACTTGGGTTGGATTAAGAAAGTCTTAAGCTTGACTTAGGAATGTGCAAATGATTAAAGCTTGGATTAGGCTTGGGTTAAGATTAGATTAGGCTTGTTAGAGATGGGCAAGTGGATGGCATTTAATGAGGGTGGGTGAAGGAGGAGATATTTGTTGGCTTTGGCTTGGGTTAGCAAGTCTTAACCCATGTTTAGGGAATGTGACAAGGTTAGGGGGGGGATAAGGATTAGGGTCAAAGATAAGGATTAACATCTTCTAGAAGAGTCTAGGCTTTGGATGAGGATGAAGACTTTCTAGAAGAGTCTAGAACTTCCTAGGATGAGGATAAATAAGGTTTTTAGGAAATAAATAAAGTTTTATTTATTTCAAGAGTCTGGGTTGAGGAGATATTTATTAAAGTATTTTTAATAAACATGAGGATTAATATTTAATCTTAATTAAATATTTTGAGTTGGGATTAGGGTTAGGAAATGATGGGATTAGCCTTTAATCAAAATTAAAGAAGGATTAGAAGATTTTGGAAGAGGTTAGTGGTCTTAAAGAAATTGGCCAAGTTTTCGACAAAAAATAAATTAATTATTTATTTTGGGATTTTTGGTCAATTTATTAATTAAATAATTAATAAATAAGGAAATAATGTTTAAATAAGATTTAAACATTTTTGGGAGGGATTCCTTAATTAAATATTTTTAATTAAGATAAAGGGATTTAATGGCATAAAAATAAATTAATTAATTAAATAATTAATTAATTAATTAATGATGATGTCATCAGGGACTTATTCAAAAAATAAAAATACTTTATTTTCTAAAGGATTTTAGGTGTCTACACTTTGATTTGTATAATACCACATAAAATGTATGGTCAACTTATATTCTACTAATATCTTGCAACTATGTCAAGTTGAAAACAAATGCATGCTCAAAAGAAACTATATTTCATATTGGAAAATAGAACATGCTTTCAAGTTAATAAATGTCAATAAACCTCCCTGGATCAAGGTTTGATCTCTCTTGGCAAGATAGGTTGAGGTCCCGAGTTCTTGTAAGGGACTTGATTCCCTCCTCATGAACCCTTACATGTATACTTTAATGGAGGTTGGTAGTACTTTTGTATGAGTGTTAATAATCTTTTTTTTCAAGTTAAGCTTTGGGCTCATTATTTGGGGAGTATATCCCTCTAATGTGTGTATTTCATTGGTCATTAAGCTTGTCAAAAATATTCACTCAATTTCAAGAGTGACCTTTGTTATGTTAATACATGTTGTGCTGACTAGTTTTATTATTTTAATTGTTGGCTAAGGTATTTTATCATATGACTATACATTTTTAAATGCAATGGTTAAGTTTTAATTGACAACTATTGGTCCTTAAAATGGTACTAATTCTGTCACACAAAGGGCACATTTATGAAAGACCCTCCATGTATCACTTGCATTGTAAATGGAAACCTCTGGAATAAGGGATTAATTGTTATATACTAATGCAATCATTTTGGTTTGAATTGTTATTCTTTTTTTTCTACCATGACTTATTATCTTGTAGTGGAGTAGGATTTTTTATGGTTACATCGTTGTGTGCATGTCATTGTGAGCTCATCCCCCATACGTGGCTCCCCCCGTAACTTCTTTAATGTGTGGACAAAGGAAATGGAAATGGATTCTTAGCCTGTGAAGTGAAACTTCTTGATTCTATTCACTTGCCTCTACTCCACTAGACTAAAATAGTAGTGCTTGGAGGAGAGCACCAGTGTGTTACAGCTCTCTTATAGTTACATGGCAGGTGCATTCATTGAGTTTGAACCCGATCCTCTCTTGCAATTATAACTAGTTAAAAATGCAAGAGGATTTCTTCATTCATCACTTTCCCTTAACCTGTCTAGATATATGAGTCATTCAATTTTAGGGAAAACAATTATTTTTGTAATCAGACATACCTATGTTTTATGCCTTCATTCTTATTTCTTTATATACTAAGTTGTGCCCACTACCCACAAATAGAATATTAGTGACAGATGATTGAGACTCCAAGCCATAATGATGAAAAGATACCATGACTGCACATTGCTTTTTTGCTTGAAATGCTTCATAATTGACAATAATAGATCTATGTTATATAGAGTCCTCAGCTCCTTCTATGAGTGATTAGTGAACTGCATTTTTTTTTAATTTCTATTGCGTAAAGTATAGCTATTTTTTCCAGGTTGTTGGGCAGGGGTTTGTACCATGTCCATTAGTTCAGTAAGGTTGAAATGTTTGTGATATGTCATCCAAATGAAAGTGAATTATTCCTTGAGGAGCTAACTAGCATTAAGGAAGATCTCTTTTCTTCACTTGGATTACACTCAAGTGAGTTGGAAATCTTTGGTTGTTTAATTGATTATATAGCATAATTTTATTTTATTTTTGTTTTACAATTTTTGATTTTTTGTAGGACTCTAGACATGCCTTCTAAAGACTTAGGTGCACTAGCATATCACAAGTATGATGTGGAGGCATGGATGCCAGGTCTAGGGAGGTATGGTGAGGTATACCCTAAACTATAATGTCATTCAGCAAGGACAATATTTGATTGGTACATAGGAAAAATATATATCCCTCTACAAATATTTGTGTAATAATTATACAAATTTTCTTATTTTCAGATATCCAGTGCATCAAACTACACAGATTACCAAAGTCATCAACTTAATATTTGGTTTTGACCTATAAGTACAGAATCAACTCTTTCAGTGGCTGTCAAGCCCAAGAAAGGGAAAACCCCATTGCCACCATTGCAGTTTGTACATACGTTAAATGCAATAGCTTGTGCTATACCTAGAATGATTATATCCATACTTGAAAATTTTCAACAGGAAGATGGGTCTATAATTGTTCTAGATGTTTTGAAACCATTCATGGGTGGTGTTGAATTCATATATCCAAAGTCAAAATAATAAAGCAATTTCCTAGATGTGAAGATAATTTTGTGACAGTTTTTTGAACCATTGTTTCTGAGCAGGACCTTAGATTTAGCTACTGAGTGCATGAAATTTTTTCCACCTCATAAATTTTAGTACTCATCTTTCTTGACCTTAGTAATCCTCAAATGGTAGGTTGACTACACATTTATTGGGATAAGTTGTAGGTAGGTGTCTTAAATGCATTTTTGCATTGCTTACTTGATCCCTTGGTAACTTAAAGATCCAAAAAAGTATAAGATGGTGTTCTTTGAACATTCATTTTGTTCAAATGAAATTTAGAGGGGAGATTATCCCAATACTATAGACTATAAATAAGAGAAGATGTAAATACAATATGTTGTCTACTACATCACACTTTGCAAAGGGAGGGCATCCTTCTTCAAAAGATCATATTGATAATGATATAGTAGATCGCACAGACAACATGAGGATATTTAACAGTAGCAAGTTCTCATTTATTTTTTTAATTATTTTTACATGGGCGTGTCCCCGTTACCTTAGTCGAGCGATGACCAGTGGCCAGTGCGAGCTTAGGGTGAGACTAGTCCCCCATGGGTGCAGAGTAGCTACAGGCAAGCCTCTCTCGCCATTTGAACTTGGAGGCAAAATCAAACTCAAGGCCATGAGGGTGACCCATGACTTCAAGCCTATCCATCTATCATGTGTGCTAGGGGTCACCCCCTATAAGTTCTCATTTATTATGAAAAAAGTAAGCAGACTGCTACCATAAATATTCATGATTCATATGGAAGGAAAAATACTTTGAGGAGGCCATCTTACTATGATAGTTGTTTGTCAAGTAAGAAATTATTATAGTTTGAGACAAAAGAATATGAAACAAGATCAAGGGAGAGTTGGTAGTATTTTTGCTAAAGAGTCATGTGTGCTAGAATAGCTACCAAACTCTTCACTGTTAAACAACAGTTGGAATCTTTGAGGCAAAGGCAAGGAAAACCTACACTTGAGTTGCATTTGGAAGGATCAAGAAATGAAAGAACAAGCAATCCACCAAGCTTGTCTTCCATTTTTGAGGATAGGAATGATGGTGACCCTAGTGCAGAGTCATGGGCTTCAGCACTGATTGCAGAGCTGGATCATATCAAAATAGAAAAGGTCATTGGCAAAGCTAAGAAGCTCAGTGATGTGTCCAAGGTAAATTTGATGGATGATTTCCTTGAGATGGAGAGATTGGCTTCCATGGATTCAATTGGATTGGATCAGGTAGAAGTAGGAAATTTAGATGAAATAACTAACAAGAATGTTTTAGGAAGTTTTGATATTTCATCTAATCAAGAAGATAGAGCTTTCTTAGAAGAAGCTCTTGCACAAAAAGAATCAAAGCTTCAAACTGTCAATTAGGAATGCTCTGAGTTGTTAAAAAAAATTAACCATTTACAAGAAAATCTAATTGTTTTGCAAGCTAGAAACACTTAGAATGAATCTGCCCTAGTTAGTCCCAAAGAAAAGAATGATATGATCCTTGATGTTGATGTTGAGGGTGCAAACCTACACAAAATACTATATGAGGTCAAATATTCCATGGCAATAGATGTTGAAAGTGCTAGAGATTCTTAGACACATATCTGGTCTTCTATGAAAGCTAACTTCACTTCTCATTTTGATACTAGGATTAGAATTAGTTCTATTGATGTAGAGTTTGCAACTGCTATTGTCAGCGTCATTAATTTCTTACAATCTATAGTCCAAAACCCTGAAAAGACTCAAAATTTTAAATCATCAGATACTGATAAACTAGTTTTTAGAATTCAGGAGTTTTCTCAGTTAGTGGATTACTTGTTGTAGTGTAAAGAAAACATTACAGAGTTAATTGTTGAATTGATATCTTTGTTATCTCAATTTAGGAAAATGTTTTCTCTTGGTTAAAGTGAAATCTTCCAAAATGAAGCCACAGATTTTGGCAACCAATTGTCCAACCTGATGCAGTCTAGTTTTCTTCATAATTTAATTAGTATATATAATTTCACAAGACAAGAAAGTGCTTAGGATCTTTCAGGAGAAGAAAAGGCTAATAGCCTATGCTTTCAACTAGCTGGTGGCAATTTATACATAATTAGGAACCTTAACAACATTCAAGTAGAAAAAACATCTTTGGAATCTGAGTTGAAGGCCCAGGTAAGAAGAATTGGAGAGTTAGAAGAGGAGGTTATGTGCTTCAAGAGTGAGAATGAAAATCTAGAAATAGTCTTGGCTACAACCAAAGAGGATCTTGGACACACACAGTATTAGATTATTGAGTTAAAGGAGGAGCTCATATGTCTCAAGAGTGAGGATGCTAATCTGGAAGGAGTCTTCACTGTAACAAAAGAGAAGCTTGATCACACCCAGCATCAAGTTATAGAGAATTATAGGAACAACATACGCATTTGAAGAGTGACAATGCTAATCTAAAAGGTAGTCCTAGTTGCAACTAAAGAGAAACTTGAACACATAGAAAGTCAACTTACTAAATCAGAACAAATGCTGGCAAACTTGCAAAAGCAGCTTGAATCTGCTAAGGAATCAAAGTAGTTATTAGAGAATGAACTAGTAGCCATGATTTCACATAAATCAGATATTAAATCTCAATTCAAGGCAATAGGAACTAAGATGAAAGGGTTGTCTGAAAAAGTGGATGCTTTGGAGCTAAAGCTTCAGGAGGAGCGCATGCAATGCAAAGATGCCATTACCAAGTGCGAGGTTTTATAGGAGGAGTTACAAAGGTTTTTGAAATGCTTCAATCCTATTTCAAATGTACCAAATTGATGTATATTTTAATTTCCTAAGATATGTTGGTATCTATCTAATTTTTTTTATAACTTCTTCAGCATGCATGTATTCAGTTTCAGACCTAGGGTTTCTGAACTAATGTGAAGATGTTTAATTGGATACCAGGAAGGAACAACTTTTTGAGTATTCCTAAAGTTTTGTATCAGAGGAATAAATTAGAAAGATACTGGTATTAACCAGCCTGCTTGGAACCCCTCATATTTAATCTATGTTCTTTTCTTATTTGCTAAATATACAAATCAAAAGTATGCATATATTACTAATTTATGCTTGCTTTCTATTTATTCTCCATGCTAACCAATGTAAATTTCATGGTTGAAGTACACTGACATTTTCTATTTTATCATCACAATGATATTTAAACTATAAGATTTAGCATGAAGATCTGCTTGGCATGAAGCCATGTTTTCCTATCTTGTTTATGTAGAAGCAGATTCCACAATAATAAATGTCCAAGAATGTATCATGAATAATTGACATGACTTAAATATAGGTAAGTCTACCAAATCTTCACAATCCATGTTAAATGTTGATTTTTTTCTGGGATAAATTGTGTGACAGTTTTTAGCATCAACATTTTGGATCATACTACATGATCCATCATCAGGATACGAGAGAGTAACATTGATAGATCATGTAGGATGATCCAAAACATTGATGCTAAAAATTGTCACAAAATTGATCCAAGAAACAAATTAACATTTGAGTATAGCTGCCTCGAAATGAGGCAGAACTATCCAAAAGGGACTATATACACTGAGAAAAATATGGTAATTTTGTGATATGGATATCTAATACAAATGGCTTTCTCTCCTTTTAATATAGAGAGATAGATCTATAAGGGAAACCACATGCTTCAATTGAGCATGAAGGATTCTACACACTTAAATTAACCTGAAGGATTTGGATGTTGGTGATTTCATTTAGTTCATGGTTATCTTGGAGATTAAAAATTAAAAATCATTTATAGACTAGTGAAGAAATGAACATGAATATGCATACTGATTTGAATAGAGACCTTTTTGGCTCATGAAGAGGTTCCTGATCCTTCATCCTTTTTTTCTTCTTAAGAATGTTTTTGGTTAGAGTAAATTAGATGTACAAATGTATTTTTAATCATAGCTTCTTCCTATCACTTATTCTACCAAAATGTTTCCTTGGAATAATATTTTTTGATGAGCCACAAGAAAATTTGAGGCACTATATAGCCATTACAAATCAAATTCTTAGGATACAATGAATTCGTCCCATATTTGTGGCTTAAACAAGCACTTTTGAAATGAGTTGTATTTGAATATATGGCAATTCCTAAAACAACTACATTTGGAGAGTGTCTGAAAATGCAAGTAGTTGCACATAAGTTGAAACCCTAGTAAAAAGAGAATGGAGAAATACCAATTTGGCACTAGTCGAGAAATGTCACAAATTTAGAACTCTTATCCAATCATCGTTGTCTACTTCTTGTGCCATTTGTAGACAACAATGCAAGCATTATCAAAAAGGGCATTGTGGTGCATGACTCAGCCAAACACAATAGAAAGCAATGACTCGTGGCTTGCTGCCTAGCTATGAACCAACTTACACTTCACCTAGGTGCTCACTCATGTGGTAAGTAGGTCTATGGAAAGCCCTTGCTGCCAGCAAAGCTCAAGGAATCCTAGTAGTCAGCATAAATAGGTGCGTGAGGAAATGCATTACTTGTGAATGAATGAAATTTTTTCTTTTTAACCCATGAATGAATGAAACTTCTTTTTTTTTGTTATAACATTGTGTTGGTCGAAATTCAACTTAATAATACATAGGTTGGTCAAAATTTAGACCAAATCAGCCACATAATTTTTATTTTTGACCAACACGAGAATGAAAAGAAAAAAAAAGAAGGAATTATAGCTTTGGTCAAAAATTTTGGTAGAAAAACAAGTGCAAATGTACTAGTGAGAGAAATTCCAACCTCCCTCTCCAATTTCTCTCAACTTCAAAAAATTAAATTAAATGAGAACCAAATAAGTGGCACAATGTTGTTGGACTTTGGAAAATTGGTCAATCTTTGATTGTTTTCCATAGAGGTGAAT
Source organism: Cupressus sempervirens (assembly GCA_028749045.1). Lineage (NCBI taxonomy): Eukaryota > Viridiplantae > Streptophyta > Pinopsida > Cupressales > Cupressaceae > Cupressus > Cupressus sempervirens. The sequence continues at coordinate 282,010,022 of CM053788.1, read as the reverse complement.
AATCTCAAAAACACAAATAATGAGTTGCCTTTTTTATTAGCCTTGAGTAATTGCTCACCCTTGCATGAAATAGACTTGTCTTTTAATCAACTTAGTGGGATTTTGCCTCCTTCTTTTAGTCAACTATCAAGCCAACTATATGTATTGAGTCTTAACCATAATAAATTTGAGGGGAACATACCAAGTGGAATTGGCAACCTTACAAAGATGGAAAAATTAAATTTATATGACAATCATTTTAATAGGATCATTCCATGCACACTCTACCATCTTTTAAATCTTGAAAGATTGTATTTGGACAAGAATAATTTAAGTGGGCAAATACCAGAAAGTTTAGGGCATGCAAAAAGTCTTGGACTACTATCACTGAGTGAAAACATGATCTTTGGTCAAATCCCATCTATTCTTGGCAATCTTCCACAACTAAGGCATCTTATTCTTCATAACAATCAACTTTTAGGGAAATTTCTTGCTAGTTTAAGGAAATGTATAAATTTGGAAAAGGTGGACTTAGCCTACAATAGACTACAAGGAAACGTACCTCCTGAATGGTCAAGTCTTGTGAATATTCATTTTTATTTCAATGTTTCAAGTAATTTGTTCAAAGGTTCTATTTTAGTAATGAGTACTATGGCAATGGTTTAGGCCATAGATGTGTCTCTCAAAAACTTCTAAGGTGAAATTCCAGCTGCATTGTCAAGTTTTACAAACTTGCAATATTTGAATCTTCCATGTAATTCATTTTGGAGCTCAATACCAATATCACTTACCAATCTTAAAAATCTTCAAGACATTGATCTGGAACCAAAAATAATTTGTTAGGCACAATTCTAGTGACTTTCCAAAAATGAAAATACTTCAACATATTAATGTATCTTCAAACAATTTAAAAGGAGAGGATCTGAAAAGAGGAGTCTTTGCAAGGATTGATAAGTCAGAAGTTTCAGGAAATGTTGGCATTTCATTTTCCCATAGGTATCTCATCTTTTCTTGAGGAAACCAATAATCTAGAAAATACTTATGAAGGGAGTTCCAAAAATCGATCTATATCTACATCGTAGATTTTCACTCATGTTATCAATCATTGGTTTTTTTTATGAAAAGAAGAATGTCCAAGTTACTTATGAGTTTTAGGCTTAGGCATCTCTATAGTCATTAGAAGTCTCCATCTCTAGGCATGTTGCATTTGGTTATGTTGCAGCCTTTGGCTCAACATTGTACATATTTATTTCACTATTTAAGGCACTATGATCATTAGATATTTGTTTTTCCATTATCAATTCCAGTCTTATATTCTACTAAATCTCTATGTTGCTATTCTCATTACAAATTTTTTTGACCTTGGAAGCGTGATGTTAAAATTTAATAAACAATTGTGTCTATTAAGAGGTCAAATTTTGGGGTTGGTCCTTCAATTCTAAGATCTTCTATCTATTTATATTTGAAAGATATCTAAAATTAAATTGAATTAATTTGTGTTTTTAAATTTATTCAATGATATATTTTGTAGAGAGCTTAATAGCTCATCCTTCTTCTCTTGTTGTGAGATTTTATTTCCAATTATACAATTCTTTTTCCCATCCAATGAAATCTAATGACATTCTTTTCTAATTATAGAAGCCTTACAAAAATCACAAAATAATACAGTTCAACTCACAAGCGTTTAATGCTAAATTGCAGCCAAATTAGAATTGATTATCAAAATGTAATAATTGAGTTTTATTGAAATCTAGTAGTGAACTCTTTATAATTTGCCTTCAAAATTTGTGTTTTTGCTTGTGGTCAACTTATGTTATCTGCCTATGAACATTGCTCCTATGTTCTCATGCTTCTATCACTTTTTCGTACATCAATCATACATCCAGTTCTTTGATGTATAATACATTTCTATATTTTTTTACTTCTATTCTGAATAACTTAAACATCAAATACTAATAATTCATTCCTAAACAAAAAGTACTAAATAGTCAAAGTTCCTTAAAGTAATGTTTAAGAATGAAATAGAGAGATAGCTCCAAAATCTTCTTATTTCTAGATCTTTTATTCATTTACTAATATTCTCTCATATTCTCTACTTTTTAATACTATTAATGTATTAATCATTAGTGTTCAAGAACTAGTTTTCCAGTGTTAGGCATTTCTCTACTCTTTTATCTTATTGCATTCCTAAGTCTTACAGTAGTATTAGGACAGATTTAGCATATTAAATTCTAGTCTGAAATGTAGAATCACCTTTAAATAGAAAAATGTGGCCATGGTGGGTATATGCAGAGAAAGGAGGATAGATAATGCTTAAGCAGTGTTGGAAATGATATTAATTTCTTCTAGATGCATAGACATTGAAGTCAGAATGATTGCATAAGCAGGAAAGTGAGCATGCTTCTATTGCAGATGTTCTTTTAGGACGCCTTGCACATCCAATATGGTCATTGCATGTTGTTTTCATGAACGTTGCCCTTTAAAGCATATGCATTGCATAACCTAAATATTTTTCAAAATGTTCCCCAATGGCCAGTGTTATATCTCCAAAGCATGAAAATATTGAGGTTTTTACTGAACGATGTAGCCTATCACTTTAAAAAACAACGTATATGCTACCAAAGGTAACAACATGGACTTACCTCACCTCAAAGAGCTCTCGCACGTGGTGCACATGCAGACAAACCCTCCTTCGGCCAGTGGCAAAATGACTTCTTCTTTTTCCTTTTTTTTGTTATGTGAACCCAAGTTGGTCAAAATTTCGACCAACTCGAGCATAAAACAAGTTATGTGACCTAGAGTTGGTTGAAATTTTGACCAACTCGGGCATAAAAATGAAAAAAAAATTATTCATCAAGAATTTTAAGAGCTAGGTCAAATAATTGGTCAAAATTTGATCTAAAATGTACTAGTGGCAAGGCGGTATCTAGCTTCAAAAAGAAACCCACTGTTAACCTTGCTTTGCATGAGGGGTTGTTATTTCTTATCTATAAGAACTTTAAGGCTCAGACGATAAGTAACATCCCTTCACAGGATAGGAAAGAGGAAAATGGTAGCTCAAGCTACTCCTCTGACTTGGATGATATTCAAAGCATTAGCTCTAAGGAAGGGAGGTTAACTTTCTCTGGTAAAATAGTTACGCCTCATGATAAGAAGTCGCCCTCTCCCATTACCCATAGTAGAAAAAGCCCTAGGGGTCATGGTCAGAAGATGCTTGGGAATGAGGAGAAGGACTACAGTGATGAAGAGGAGGACATGGAGACTAAAGATGAGGATAAGGAGAAGTAGGAGGATAAAAAGGAAGACCAGGATGGGAAGAAATGCAAGCAAGTGGGATTGGAGGATGAGAGTACACAACAGGAACCAAATATGTCTTCGCTACCTCTCTCCCCTATCCATCCTCAAGCCCAACCAGATGAGCAGAAAAAGGACAGTATTTGAGATGAAGGGAGGGAAGTGTTGGTCAAAGATAGGAGGAAAGCATGGAGAAATTTTAATGTGAGGACAATGATAATGGGTATTTTAGAGAAGTGATGAATTCCCAGATTCTGGTGGAGAACCAAAAGGAGCTACAGATTGAAGAGCTAATTGACCCTATGATTGTGGAAATCTCTGATAATGCCAAGGAAAGTGGGATGAACCTTTTAAACAACACCCACAATAGCATGATTGACAATTTTAGGTCAATCAAGTGGTTGTTTCATGAGCTGGAGGAGGTTAAGGTGAAGGTGGGTCAAATGGAAGGAGCTAGGAATCTGATGGGTCTTGAGAAAGGGACAGACCAGGATGAAAGAATTAGCCTGGCAGAAAGGAGGATTCTCAACTTGGAAAATTACAACCACAATCTATCGAACTAGATGTCTCACTGCTCAACTCGATAAATGACAATATCCTATCTTTAATTGGTTTGCTTAAAGATAGAGGAATGCTAGGGGATGAGGAAGGAAAAGATAGGGAAAAAGCCAGATCTGATGATGAAATTTCCACAGGTATCACTTACACTTGTTTGGACCAAGATGTACATAAGACTCATTAGCAGGAGGTTGAAGAGAACCAGATGACCTACAAGGTTGCCTAGGTCATGTAGAAGCTAGAAAGAAAGAATGAGGATTAGCTCTTTTATGTCCTTTTGTTTCTATCTATTCCTTTGTTGTCTGGATTTTTGTCCTAGCTTTTGCCTGTTTCATTTTTCAAAAAATAGTGTGGCCTTTCCTATGGCTTTTGTTGTTTGGCTGGGCCTAGTGCTTTTTATCAACCTTTAGACTTGTTCTTTTTTGGCTGGGCTTTTAACACTTATTATCATTCTTGTTTATGTTTTAACTCTTGGGTTTCAGGGTCCCTGTAAAACCTATTTATCTAATCAAAAACATTTATCCACAATAAAATTCTATGATCTTCAAATTTGAAAAGCAAGATATTAGAGAAAATGAATGCAACTTACAAAAGAAAGATACAAGTTTTGTGTTGAGTAGGAAACCCTCAAAAGCCTTTTGGTTTTTTCATAGGGAGAGAAATTCACTCTGTTGGAACCTATAATTTTATTGACCAACAACTCTCTTTTACAAAAACTATTTTAACTTCTTGGGTTTCAACCCTTCTTCTCTTTACAATGTATTTGTGTTCAAATCACTTACATACATCTAATTGCATGTTTCTCATACACACACCTATGCATATAAATAATTTTATGAATTTTCTCTCAAAGCTCCAAGCAAGTATTTTGTATACAAATAAATATTATTGTATGTACTTCTTTTTCACTTTCTTATTTTTCTCACGTAGACACATTCCCTTATATAAGGATACAATGAAGTATATTACAATCAATAAATTTTTATTGGTTACAAAAACTGTGATTGCTTTTGACATAAGTTGTTCCAAATTATTTACAACACACATTTTGAATAGCAACAACCATGCCCTTTAATAGGACAAATATTAATCCAGGAGACAACAAAATTCTTCTCTTCCAAATATCTCAAGCAAGATAAAAGATTATAAGAACATAACTGCCGAAAGTTCTAGAAAGCCTATTCTTACAAAAATCCCTATTGTTAGGGAAATTGAAAAAAAAAATCTATTTGGTGAGGAAGGTAATAAGAAATCATTTAACCTTTGTTAACATAATAATGAACACAAACAAAAAAATAAAACCCAACACAAATAAACAATATGAGAAAAATAATAGCACATGACACCATCAACAATATGTCATTGAAATTTACTAATCATTGGTTAGTTTTGTAACCGTATTCTTAGCTATAAAAAAACTCATTAGTATATGAGTCTTTTGGAAAGAAAATATTTCATGCTATGTTAAGAATAACATTTTCTCCCAAAAATATTTCCAGCAACTTCTTTGTCAAAAAAATGAAAATCATTTTGCAGAATGTTGTAACAATCATCTCATCAACCCTTCAGAAAAATAGAAGAAGGGTTTCTAATTAATAACCTTTTACTAGTGAAATCATTCTCCATATTCTCTCAACAATAATGATTGAATCATAAATGAGGAGGAGAAAACATGTTACTTAAAATCTTCAAAAACATTCATGTCATTTTCTCATCATCAAGATCCGTCATTCTTCCTCACTTTTTTCCACAAGAATAACATATTGAAATATAGTGGATAAATACTTTCAACAAAAGAAAAGAACCTTTCATTAAAAAGTTGTAGAGAAAACACTATAATGAATCTTTGTAACTTTGAACAACCATATCTGTACAATACCTTTCAAAGTCCTTTTAAAAATGGTCTTTATTTGATGAGTATATACTATAGATTAGCATAGTAAAAACCCACAATGCAACATCACAAGGGCAAGATTCATTGAGTTGCAACATGTTTCTCATGGCAGTGCCTATTAGGGTAAACAAAATGAAAACTAAAACATTTTGGTAGCTTTTTCTAGTTCTTTTGTTTGTCCCACAATATATTTCATAATATTTCAACTCCAACCATACCATATTGACAAGTGCCACTACCTTTACCAAATGATTTAAAGTGTTGTCACTGCTTAACATAACCCCTATGTAAGGTTGAACCATTAATAATGAATAAGATGAGTCACTATATATGAATATTCTAAGGCATCAAAGACTTGTAAAATAATTATTTCTCCACCTATTTAATATTGCATCAAGGACAACATGTGATCAACAAACTCTCTCATTGTCCTTGAGGCAAAACATTTGGATTTAGTCATATAATATGTGAACAAATATTGATGAATATTTAGGAGAATCATTTAAAAAAATAAGTAGAAAGCATAAATAATTACTTACATACATAATAATCAAAATCAACATCTACATTTGAATATGTTGAACATGATATATGAAATAAAAACTGACAAACAATACCAAAACTATGCCATCAAACTGACAGAATAATACCAAAACTATGCCAAAATCTGAAACCAACTAATGTGCAAAAATCTAAAACCCATTGATGTTCCTTTCACATATACCAACATGCATGAAAGAAATTGTAGAGGAGAGTAAATGATATCATGATGTTCTCCCCCATTTTGCATCAAGAACTAAAAATAATTATCACACACAACTGATTAGGCCACTCAAAAACATTGTCATATATAACCACTATCATTACTGCTTTTAAACATCATAGAGGTTGGTGTATAGGAGCAAGAATATATATAAAACTCCCGTAGTTGGAAAGATATATTGCAAGAGAGATTGAGAAATAACTCCCAATCTTTTTCAAAATTATTCAAAACTGTCACAAGCCAAGGGTTTGGTAAAAATATCAGCAACTTGCCATTGGGTAAGAACATATACCAAATGAAACTCATTATCAATGACTTTATCATGAAGAAAATGAAGTTTCATAGAAACATGTTTAGTAATAGAGTGTAAAAGAAGATTTTTACTTAACTATATGACACTCATATTATCACACAAAATAGTGATAGCCTTTGAGACTTGAATGCCTAAATCAAATAATTGATAATCTTTCCATATTAACTAAGTACAACATGTTGTAGCAGAAACAAATTCAAACTCACAAATATATAATGTGACACATTATTATTTCTTTCTATGTCAAGCAACCAACCAACACCAAGAAAAAATACAACACCACTACTGCTCTTTTTATCTTTAGAACCACCTCAATTTGCATCTATATAACCAAGAAGAATGAAATAATTATTATGTGGATACCATATGTCAAAATCAAGAGTACCCTAAATATATTTAAATATTCAACTGACTACATTAAGGTGAGATTGTTTTGGAGTATATTGAAATCTAGAGACCATGCATAGAACGTGCATTATATCAAGTATTCAAGTTGTGATATATAGAAAACTTCCAATCACATATTTGTATGGCATTTGATTTACTAAAGTAAGTCATCTTCTTTAACTAGTTTCCATTAGGATGCTAACTGGTTTACAATTAGTCATGTTAAATTTCTTCAACATTTCTTTAGCATATTTTTTTTCAGACAAGAATAAACCATGTTCAAACCATGCTACTTTTAGGCCAAGGAAGAAGGGGTGGGGGGGTTGAATCAAAACAAAGTAATTTATTTAACTTTGAGCCTTTTAATTGAATTGAAATGCATGAATAAAATTTATCCATAATAGAATTCTATGATCTTCAAATTTGAAAATCAAGATATTAGAGCAAATGAATTCAACTTACAAAAGAAAGACACAAGATTTGTGTTGAGTGGGAAACCCTCAAAAGCCTTTCAGTTTTGTCATGTAAGAAGAAAAATCCACTCTATTGGAACCTATAATTTTAACTACTTGGACTTCAACCCTTCTTCTCTTTACAATGTATTTGTATTCAAATCACTTACATACATAACTGTGTGTTTCTCATACATACACCTATGCATATTAATTTAATTTTATGACATTGCTCTCAAATTTCCAAGCAAGTATTTTGTATACATAGAAATATGACTATGTGTACTTTTTCACATTCTTATTTTTCTCACACAGACACATTCCCTTATATAGGGATATACTGAAGTATATTACAATCAATAAATTTGTATTAGTTACAAAAACTATGATTTCTTTTGACATCAGTTTTTCCAATTTATTTACAACACACATTTTGAAAAACAACATCCATGCCATTTGTTAGGACAAACATCGATCCAAGAGACAACATAATTCTTCTCTTCCAAATATCTCAAGCAAGATAAAAAAATTATCTAAACATAACTGCCAAAAGTTCTAGAAACCCTGTGTTTACAAAAATCCCTTTTGTTAGGGAAATTGAAAAAAAATAATCAATTTGATGAGAAAGGAAATAAGAAATCATTTATCCTCTGCTAAGATAATAATGAACACAAACAAAAAAAATTCAACCCAACACAAATATACAATCTTGAGAAAAATAATAGCATATGGCACTGTTAATAATTTGTCATTGAACTTTACTAATGGTTTGCCAGTTATGTAACCATATTCTTAACTAGAAAAAAAAAAATCATCATTATATGAGTCTTGTGGAAAGAAAATATTTCATGGTGTGTTAAGAATAACATTTTCTTCCAAAACCATTTCCTACAACTTCTTGTAAAAAAAAATGAAAATCTTTTTGCAGAATGTTGTAACAAACCTTTTTGTAGAATGTTGTAACAACCTTCTCATCAAACCCTGAGACAAACATAAGAAGTTTTTTTAACTAAAGACCTTCTTTCACTTGTGAAATCATTCTTCATATTCACTAAGCAAAAATGACTAAATCATAAATGAAGAGGAGAAAACATGTTCCTTAAGATCTTTAAAAATATTATACCATTTTACCATCGTCAAGAGCTTCCATTTTTACTCACTTTGTTCCACAAGAGTAATACACTGAAATGTAGTGGAAAATTACTCTCAACAAAAGAAAAGAACCTTTCATTAAAATATGTAGAGAAAACACTATAATCAATCTTTGTGCTCCACAAACTTTGAAAAACCATATATGTACAATACCTTTCATAGTCCTTTAAAAATGCTCTCTATATGACAAGTATAGACTAGTTATTAACATAGTAAAAACCTAGAATGAAAGACCACAAGGGAAAGCTTCATTGAATTATAACATGTTTCTCATGGCGATGCATGTTGGGGTAAACAAAATGAAAACTAAAACATTTTGTTAGTTTTTTCCAATTCTTTTGTTTGTCCCAAAACATATTTCAACTCTAACCATACCATATTAACAAGTACCACTACCTTTACCAAATGATTTAAAGTGTTGTCGCTACTTAAGATAACCCCTAGGTAAGGTTGAACCATTAATAATGAATATGGTGAGTCACTCCATACAAATATTCCAAGGCATAAAAGACTTGTAAAATAATTTTGTTGCCACCTCTTCAATATTTCATCAAGGACAACATGTGATTAAAAAACTCTCACATTGTCCTTGAGGCAAAACATTTGGATTTACTCATATAATACGTGAAAAAATATTGATGAATATTTAGGAGAATCATATAAATGAATAAGTAGAAGCATAAATACTTACTTGCATACATAATAATCAAAACCAACATCTACATTAGTATATGTTGAACATGATATATGAAGTAAAAAAAAATGAAATGTCATATACTATGAGCCATCAAACTGACAAATCAATACCAAAACTATGTCAAAATATGAAACCAACTGATATGCAAAAATCTGAAACCAACTAATGTGTCTGTCATATATACCAACATGCATGAAAGAAATCACAAAAGTTAGTAAATGATGTCATGATTTTCTCCCCCATTTTGCATCAAGAACTAAAAAATATGATCACACACAATTGATTAGGCTGCTCAAAATCATTGTCATATATAATCACTATGATTCCTACATTTAAACATCACAGAAGTCAATGTATAGGAGCAGAAACTTATAACAGACTCCCCCAGTTGGAAAGAACTATTGTAAGAGAGATTGAGAGATAACTCCCAATCTTTTTTGAACTATTCAAAACTGTCACAAGCTAAGGGTTTGTTGAAAATATCAGCAACTTGACATTGTGTAGGAACATATACCAACTAAAACTCATTACCAATGAATTTATCATGAAGAAAATTAAGTTTCATAGCAACATGTTTAGTTCTAGAGCGTAAAAATATATTTTTACTTAACTATATGACACTCATATTATCACACAAAATAGTGATAGGCTTTGAGGCTTCAATGCCTAAATCAAATTACTGATAATCTTTCCATATTAACTAAGTACAACATGTTGTAGCAGCAACAAATCCAAACTCACAAATAAATAATGTGACACATTACCATTTCTTTCTATGTCAAGCAACCAAATGACACCAAGAAAAAAAGCAACACCACTAGTGATCTTTTTATCTTCAGAACCATCCCAATCTTCATCTATATAACCAAGAAGAATGAAATCATTACTATGTGGACACCATAAGCCAAAACCAAGAGTACCCTGAATATATTTCAATATTCAATTGGTTGCATTAATGTGAGAATTTTTTTGATTAGATTGAAATCTAGAGACTGTATACACTTCTTGCATTATATCAAGTCTTGAAGTTGTGAGATATAGGAAACTACCAATCAAAGATCTGTATGATGTACTGAAGGTGATTCATCTTCTTTAACCAATTTGCAACTAGTTTCCATTGGTGTGTTGACTGGTTTACAATGAGTCATGTTAAATTTCTTCAATATTTCTTTAGCATATTTTTTTTGAGACAAGAATAAACCATGTTCAATCTATGATACTACTAGGCCTAGGAAGAAGGTAAGTTTACCAAAAATTGAAATTTCAAATTTAGGTTCCATAAAATTAGAAAATAAATTTGACAAATTATTGTTAGGAATAAGGTGTCTCAACCTTGGATAATTCCTATTCTTATTATTTTTTTTGTAAATTTATTTTTTGCAAATAATATAATTAAGTGTGAGTGTACATGTCTAGTTGACATATTGATATGTCACTTCACTTGTATGTGTCAGCATCTTGAATTGTGTGTAAGGAGATCATTTCTAAAATGGTTATGAGGAATTCCTATGATGCATAAGAGCTATCTCTAGAAGATTTGATGATGTGGTAATTAATTGTTGAGTACTATACACTTGAGTCTCCATCTAGCATGCGAGGTCCAGGGCATTACCTCAAAAAAAATCCGGGTTCCTACTTTTCTAGAGAAAGGTAAAACCCTAAGCCCTAAAATGGAAATGTCATGCCCAAAAATATGGGGCTAAAACACACAATTATATTTTAATCTTAAATTACATAAATTGATACATATCACTATGTTTATCTAATTAATTTCAATCAAACGAATATGATTACAATCATACGAATACTGTAAGAAGAGTGAAACATCATCATTTTATCCATTTTCAATTAAACAGGTGCAAAGAACTAAAATATTAAAAGGCTCCATGCAAGAGTATTACTCAATCTTTTCTCTTCTATTAATCAACCTGGTTCAAGGCTCCATCGGGAAAGAACCAGTAAGAAAACCCGATGTCTTTGCCAATACCTCAAAATTCAAATACATTTACATAATATTACAATTCGTTGAGTTTTCTTCAAGGCTTTCACAAGAGAACTTTTATCAAATGTCTTCATTTCATCAAGCGAAAACATGAAAGAGACAAGAACCAACATGGAGATAAACAACACAAAGAGATAAGCCAATTTAAAACATCCATTCCCACCCGGTTGCACAATAGGTCCAACAATGAACCAATATAGGGGAAAGGTGGATTTTCTCAATAGGAGAAGTCAATCACCATACCTTCACTTAGCCCTTTCGGGGCTTAAAACTTCAAGAATTTCCATTCTTTCTCAAGGCCCTTTCGAGGCTACATCCACAAGGATTTTCATTCTTTACCATATTCAAGAATTCTCAATAACAACAAGGTATGGGATGACAAGTAGGGGCCCATACACCCTACCCTTTCTTCCTCCTCCCTCCATGAGAGGAGACTCTACACTATTGAGGTCCAACTAATGCCCTTTCCCCAAGCATGGCCACTTCTTCCCTATCCAAGGGTGAGTGTTGCCAAATACATCCCCATGAAAATCTCTCAAAAAAAATCAACACACCAAGAAGGCATAAGAATAACATCAAGGAAACAAGATAAAATCCCTCCCAATACCACCCTCAACACACAAGCAAGGAATGCATATCTACACAATGTCTCCAACATGATTCCACGAGATTCAAAACATGAACACACACAAAGAACCATTCATGGAGTGAAGAACTCCTACCTTCATAAAATAGTTATGGCAATGGTGTTTTGAAAAGAGCTTCCCTTTTTCTTCTTCAATCTTCCAGGCTTCCTCCAAAACTAGAGGATTGGGGTGACCAAAAAAAACTAAAGTTCCCCCAAAAAGGCCTCTAAGTATGGTCCTTAACTCCACTAGGATTCAAGTAACTCAAGATGGAGGTTGGTTTTACTAACCCAAGTAAAGGACAACCCATTTTCGAAATCAGCCTATAATAGGGTTTTTAAGAGACCCTAAGAGTCAACCTAGGAGGCTAGAGGGTTGGAAAGTACCCCCACCCATACCCTTATCCATAGGGGTGCTTAAATTTAAGGTTGTTAAGCCTTTAAAGGCTTATTAGGAACAATTAAAAGTTAGGAGGATAGCAAGATCAAATTGCAACCTTTAAAAAATTTACAATATAAGGTTAGCAAAAAATTAACAAGTAGTTTAGCTCTGCTTTTCCGTTGAGTTGTCTCGGCTAATTTTCCTGCACACTCATTGCACACATCAGTAGGTCCAAAACCACATGCATAATGCAAATTACATATTAGAGAAATTATATAAATTAAGGCATCCATTTCTAAGAATTAGTTGTTCATCTAACTCTACTCATATTTCTAACCTTCCGACTTGCATAACCAAATGTGTTAGCGTTGCATACGTTTTCTTCATCATTATACATATTTATAAGCATTAAATGACAAAATTAAGTAACTGCAGTAAAGCATCACACATCGTAAAATAACATAAAATGTTCATTGTATCCAATAATGTTCTAACATAACAAAGCATGAGTATCAAACTAACGATGTATCATTGATGTTATGATGGGTCGAGGCGAGGCCTCACAAATCAAAACATGAATCTTTCATTTAAGCAACCCTTTCTTATTTCTACACACCTTTAATCATTATAAATTATGTAATCAACATAACTTTATTCATTAATTCAGATTAAAATACTAGAATAATCATCATTAGGCATGCATATAATTAAATATCATAAACATCATTAATAAGGAAAAATGAACTATCTGAAAGCATACCACTTAATCATCAAGGTACCAAAACCAGTGACCTCATTATTAGGTGAAAATACCCCACATCACTGATAGTAACAATTAATGTTTTAAATAGTCGAGGTGATGAAATAGTTCTACAATCACTAAGTATTAGAACATGGATATATCAACTACTCTAGATTTCATTACGACATTCACAATATATGCATTACTTCATATCTATTTCCAATCTCCTATAACAAATTTAATAAAGGAATTCATATTAATGAGTACACACGAGGAGGGACCTTACAGGAAAGCACATGATATAAGAATTTTTAGGGTTACAGATAGGAGAGTGTGAAAAGTGTATTGTTTTTTGCTATTGGATTAGTTTGTCATGTCTTAAAAGAACTTGCATTACAAGTTTGTTGTAACCCTTTCTATTGAAGATAATACATTGTGCAGGTTTTGGAGGGGTGGGGTTGTTTTACAAAAAGGTTTTTCCCTACTGAAATATCTTTTTGTTTATGTATTTTCTTTCTCTATCTATTTTTTCTATTCATGTTGACTACAATATTATTGTTTATATAATATTGAATCTAAAATTGTAAGGATTTAATAAGAATTTGCACAATACTTTTTTTAAGGTATTAATGTAGGAATTTGTTTTCGCACCTAAGTTTCCTTACAAGTGATATCTAGGGTTGATCAACTTTTAATCCTAGTTGTTGGGTAGGGTTTTTTGAGCTAATCTCAAGCTGAGTGGGAGTTTTGTATAGAGCATTCTAAATCGTATTTGTAGATTGAGATGGCTAGTTCATCATAAAAAAAATGGAGGTGGAGAAATTTAATGACAGTAATTTCAAGTTGTGGGAACTCAAGATTGAAGACTTGCTTGAAGATCATGATCTATGGGAGGTGACTTCACTTGATGTGAGACCTGCAGCAATATCTCAAGCAGAATGGGATCTCAAGGATCAGAAAGCTAAGGGTCTCATTAGACCCTATCTAGCTGATTTAGTTCTCCTAAATGTTCTTGATGAGAAGAATGCAAATAGTTTGTAGACACAGCTTGGGTCTATGTATCAGGCCAAATCTTTGGTGAAAAAGTTGTTCCTAAGGAAGAAGTTGTATTCTCTAAGAATGGAGGAAGGATGGTTTTGCATAGATCATCTAAATGCTTTTAATTTATTGATTGCACAGTTGACATCATCTGGTGTCAAGATAGAGGAGGAGCATCAATGTATGACCCTGTTATGTTCCTTACCAGACTCATGGGACCATCTTGTGATGGCTCTTGGAAGTACTTTAGTCACTTTTAGAATAGATGATGTGGTGTCTTTGCTATTATTTGAGGATATAAGGAGAAAGTCTTTAGAATCAGCTAAGGAAACTCTTGTTGTTCATAGGAGATCCAATGACAGAAGGAAGAAAAATGACAAGTCTAGAAAGGGTAGATCCAAATCCCATGGAAAATCAAAGAATCCTAGAAAGTCCAAGGCAAAATGTTGGAACTGTGATAATATTGGGCACTTTTGTAAAGACTATAAAGAGCCAAAGTAGAAGAAGAGGCCTCAAATTCAAGTTCAAAAAAATCTCAAGAAGATGGTGATGCTTTCATTACAACCTTGGCAGTGCATGCATCTAATGATGTGTGGTTGATAGACTTGGGTGCTTCTTTCTACATGACCTCTCATCAAAGCTGGATCTCAAAGTATGAAGTTTTTGATGGTGGAAAGGTGTACTTGGTGATGATTCTCACCTAAAGATAGTTGGACAAGGATGGGTCACTATCAAATTCCATGATGGATGAGTAAAGGGGATCAATGAGGTAATGCACATCCTTGGTTTGGCATGAAACCTATTATCTATAAGTATGCTAAATGATGTAGGTGTGCAAGTTTTTTTTTCTAAAGATGGATGCAAGATGATGAGAGGATCTATGGTGCTTGCTAAGGGTACTAGGAGAGGTACTCTATTTTAGCTCCATGCATGCATTTCTCAATGCAATATTTCTTTTGTTTCAAAGAAGAGAGTAGCTATCACTTCATCCCCACCATCTGAATGAGCAATAAAGAAGACTATGGTTATTGGTTTTGATGACAGTGTAGCATGTGTACCTAAGGGTGTAAACACATTGGAAGGCAATCTTCCTATGAAAAGATAATGTTGTGGAATATGAGATTTGGCTACATTGGTGAGAAGGGTCTCAGAACCCTAAAAAACAAGAACCTTATTGAGGGGTTAAATGATTGTAATCTCGAGTTTGACTTCTGTGAACATTTTTTCTATGATAAGTAAAATCATCTTCAATTTTACTCTAGTTCTCACAAATCTTCTGATGTTTTGGATCTCATTCATTCTGATGTATTTGGTCATGTAAAAGTTCCTTCAATCTCCAGGTCTATATTTTTTGTATCTTTCATAGATGATTATAGTAGAAGGACATGGATTTATTTCCTAAAAAAGTAAGACTCAATTCTTTAGTCGATTCAAAGAATTTAAAGCCCTTGTAGAGAATTGAACTAGTAAGAAGATTAAGTGTGTAAGAACTGACAATGGTGGTGAGTTTTTCTTAGTAGAGTTTGAACAATTCTGTAAAGAATGAGGTATCAAGAGGCATAAGACAACTCCTTATACACCACAAAAAAATGGAATTGTAGAAAGAATGAAGAGGAAATTGATGGAGAAGGCTAGGAGTATGCTTAGTGGAGTTGGTCTTGAACAAAGGTTTTGGGCTAAAGTTGTGGCCACTGCTTGCTATCTAGTCAACAGACCTCCTACATCAACTCTTATTGGTAATACATCCATGGAGGTGTGGTATGGTAAGAAGCCTTCAATTAGACATCTTCATGTTTTTGGTCGTGAAGCTTATGCACATGTTCCAAAGGAGAAAAGATCCAAGTTGAAAATTAAAGCTATCAAATGTATTTTCATCGGATATAGTATTGGTGTGAAACGATACAAGCTTTTGGATCCTATGACTAGTAAGGTGTTGTATAGTAGAAATATTATTTTTAGAGAGCTAAAATCTTCTCCTATTGTGCTACAAGTAGAGGAAAAAGAAAACAAAGAAGATATTATTTGGTTTCCTCCTACCCTTGAGAAGACTGAATAGAAAGACCATGTTGGGTCTATTAGCCTTAATAGTTCAGAAGAAGAGGAAGAAAAAACTCAACCTCAACCCTTGAGGAGATCCATGAGAGTAAGAAAGCAGCCTAAAAGGTTTTTTATTCTATGTTAGATTCCAGTTGTGCATTCACTTTGATTACTAACACTGATGAGCCTAGATCTGTGAAAGAGGCTTTGGATATGGAAGATGCAGGTTTCTAGATTGAGGCCATGGATGATGAGATGGCTTCATTGGATAAAAAAAAAACTTGGGACCTTGTACCTTTTCCTAAAGTATGGAAACCTTTTGGTAAAAAATGGTTGTTCAAGAAGAAATTTTGTGCAAATGGCAGTGTTGAAAGGTACAAAGCTAGATTGGTTGCAAAGGGGTACTCACAGGTAGAGAGAATAGTTTATGGTGAAATATTCTCTCCTATTGCAATGTTGACATCCATTAGATTTTTTTATCTATTGTTGCATCATATGGTTTAGAGATAGAAAAAATGGATGTGAAGACAGCTTTCATTCATGGTGATTTGGAGGAAGATATTTATATGTCATAGCCTAAGCACTACATTGTTAAAGGTAAAGAATCTTTGGTTTGCAGATTAAAAAAGGCTATGTATGGTTTGAAACAATCTCCTATGATGTAGTACCTTAAGTTTTATGCCTTTGTGGTGTCAATTAGATTTTTAAGATTGAAATCAGATCATTGTGTTTATTCCAAAGTTAAAAATGATCACCTTCTTATTGTTGCATTATATGTTGATGATATGTTGTTGTTTGGGAAGGGTAAGGGTATGATTTCTAATTTTAAATCTCAATTGTTGGAAAAGTTTGAGATGAAAGATCTTGGGGTATAAAGGTACATCTTAGGTATGAAAATCAATAAAGATAGGTCTAACAAAAAACTTTGGTTAAGTCAGAGTAAGTATGTGAAGTCTTTGTTGGACAATTTTAGCATGGCAGATTTTAGACCATTGTGTGTTCTTGTTTCTATGGGAACAAAGTTGTCTGTAGATGACTATCCAAAATCTCCTAGTGAGGTGGAGGACATGAGTAGTGTACCTTATTCTAGTGTAGTTGGTATTCTTATGTATGCTATGGTCTATACTAGACCATACATTGCCCAAGTAGTGGAAATTTTGAGCTGGTTTATGGCTAATCCTAGACAGGTACATTGGGATGTAGTTAAGCGAGTATTCAGATATTTGAGGGCTACATCATATTGCTCCATTTGTTATCATAGTAACTCTTCTGGAGCTCTACATTAAGTTTATATTCATGGGTTTGTGGATTCAGATTAGGTAGGTGATATTGATAGCAAGAGATCCACTAGTGCTTATGTGTTCACTATATTTAGTGGTGTCATTAGTTGGATGAGTAAGTGACAAATTGTGGTTTCTTTTTTCACTATAGAAGTTGAGTACATGGATGCTACTCATGCTCATAAGGAATCCATTTGGCTTAGGAGATTGTGTTTTTATATTGATTTTGATTTAGGACATATTACTATTTTATGTGACAGTCAAAGTGTTATTTTCCTTGTAAAGAATCTAACTTTCCATGCTAGAACGAAGCACATTGATGTGTAGTTTCACTTTGTGAGAGATATGGTGGAAGATCGAAAGGTAAACTTGGAGAAGGTAGATACTATAAAGAATGTTGTAGATGCATTGACAAAACCAATGGGTACAGAGAAGTTCAGATGGTGTTCAGAGTCTATGGGCCTTTTGGACTATAGTAATTAGTTCTTGTTATGTTCTTGTTGCTCTTACAAGGTGTTTGACAAGTGCGAGAATGTTAGAAATAAGGTGTCTCAACCTTGGATAATTCCTATTCTTATTATTTGTTTTGTAAATATTTTTTTTTGCAATAATGTAATTAAGTGTGAGTGTACATGTCTAGTTGGCATGTTGATGTGTCACTCGACTTGTATGTGTCGACATATTGAATTGGGTGTAAGGAGATCATGGTTGAAATGGTTCTGATGGATTCCTATGATGCATAAAAGCTATCTCTAGAAGATTTGATGATGGGTGAAGATGTGAAGACATGTAGCAATTTATCATTGAGCATTATACACTCGAGCCTCCATCTAGTGTGTGTGGATTTTTTGGGTTCCTACTTTTTTAGAGAATGGTAAAACCCTAAAACAGTTGCTCTTTGGAAGTTTCCCTAAAATGAAAAGTGCATGATATAAGCATTTTTAGGGTTGCAAATAGGAGAGTGTGAAACATGTATTGTTGGTTGCTACTGGATTAGACTTTCGTATCCTGAAAGAACTTGCATTGCAAGTGTGTTGTAACCTTTTGTGTTGAAGATAATACATTATGTAGGTTTTGGAGGGGTGGTATTGTTTTACCGAAAGGTTTTTCCCCACTGGCATATCTTTGTGTTTATGTATTTTCTTTCTCTATCTATTTTCTATATTCATGGTTGACTGCAATATTATTGTTTATATAATATCGAATCTGAAATTGTAAGGATTTAATAAGAATTTGCACAATACTTTCCTTAAGGGATTAGTGTAGGAAGTTTTTTCCTCACCTAAGTTTCCTTACAATCATCATATGTGGAACCAAATATGATATCATCTACATAAATTTCCACTGCTATAATATCACCATTTACAACTTTATTATATAAAGTGTTGTTTGCACTACAATGAGTGAAACCATTTGTAGTAAGATGTTCATCCAACATGGAGTACCAAGATCTAGGAGCTTGTTTCAGGCCATATAGTACCTTTTAAGATGATAAACATAATCTGGTTGGTCAAAAGATTCAAAACCTTCTTGTTGTTCCATATAGACTTCCTCTTTAAGATAGTCATTCAAGAATGTTATTTTAACACCCATTTAATAAACAATAAATTTATTATAACTAGCATATGCAAGAAAAATTCTAATCAATTCCATTCTTGTAATTGATACAAAATTGTCACCAAAATCAATACCTTCGTATTGAGCATAACCCTTACATTAAAATTTGGCTTTCTTCCTTAAAACTTTGTCATATTCATTCAATTTATTTTGAAATGCCCATTTTTCACCTATGGCATTCTTGTTATCAGGTCTAGAAATAAGTGCCCATGTTTTATTTTTCTCAATCTTATTAATTTCATCTTGCATATGATTCAACCAGAAAGAACAAATTGTAAGTGCTCCAGTCACACTTTTTGGTTCAAAATCTTCAATATTAAGCAGAAATGTTATGCAATATGAGCACATTCATCATTTTTGGCTTTTCTTCTAGTTAAGATTCCTCCCTCTTTGTCTCCAATGACATAAGACTCTGGATTCCTTTTACAAATGATTTTATAATGGTTTTTATTTATTTTCATACCAGTGTTAGTCACTGTAGGAGCTGAACAAGTTTCTTGTTCATTTGAATAGGGTTTTTCTGAATCGGCATCATCTGATTTTTTATCATCAAATATATTTTTAATTTTTTGACAATGGATTTTTCATTATTGTTGTTTAACAAAGAGTTTTCATCAAACACCACATTTATAGTGTCTATGGTTTTATTCACACATTTATTATAACATTTGAAATCTTTACTATGTGTAGAGTATCCTAAAATGATACACTTTGTAGATCTTGAATTTAATTTTTCTAAAGAAACATTAACCTTTTTGATAAAGCATTTACAACCACATTTTTGGAAGTTTTTAACATTTACAGTTTTATTGTTTTGAAGTTCAAGAGTATAAGTAGTCCTTAGTCTAATTTAAGCCTTGTTTAAAATATATACAATTGTATGAACAACTTATTTTCAGATCTTATTAGGTATTTTGGCTTCACTCAACATTGTTCTAGCTATTTATTTTGTAGTTATATTTTTTCTTTCCACGATGTCATTTTGTTGAGGTGTATAGGCAATTGAAGATTTCCTTCTAATGTCACATTTTTCACAATATTCAATTAATTCTTGGGAGGTGAATTATCACCTCTATCAAACTTTAAACATTTTAACTTTAGATCAATTTTCCTTTCTAAAATTTTCCAAAAAAATTTGAAGCATTCAAAAGCTTCAAATTTGTATTTTAGGAAATTTACCCAAACCATTCTTGAATAATCATCTACAAATAACATGAAGTCTTTTTCACCATTCAAGGATGGTGTTTTAGTTAGACCACATAGATCTATATGCACAAGTTCTAGTGGTCTATGGGATAAGTACTCTTTGGTTTTGAAAGATGTTTTTATTTGTTTTCTTTTCACGTGCACTCTTCATAAATGCTAACTGGTTTGTTGATTGGGGGTAGGCCTCTAACCTTTTTTCTTGTTGATCCTAGCAAGATTTTTACAATTTAGATGTCCCAAACTTTTATTCCATAACCAAATGACTTACAATACAAGTATTAATCAATGATGACTCTTGAATTGTAGATTCAATTGGATTATATAGTTTTTCTCTTATTCTTAATCCACTAGAGCTAACTTTATTATTTTCATTTTCAATTGAACATCCTTTAGCATTAAAGGAAATTGAATATCTCCTATCACAAATTTGAGTAACACTTAGAAAGTTATGTTTTAGACATTTTACATAGTACACATCTTGAATGGGTGTGTCTTTAATAAGGATTATTGATCCCTAAAATATGATGCAGGCACCTCAATTATCCTCAAATTGAACAAACCCTCCATCAAAATTTTATTGAGTTTTAAACTTATTTTCGCATCCTAACATATGGTGTGAACAACCATTTTTTATAACTAAAGTTGCAATTTTATGGGCAAACAAAGTTGTTTCAATAATTAAAGGCTTTTTATTATTCATGATAATAGGTTTCCAAACATTTTTAGGCCTCACATTCAATTTATAGTGATTAGAAAAGTGCCCAAAATGAAAACACTTGAAGCATCTAATATTTAATAAACTAATTTTCTTTTGCTAAGTCTACATGCAATGCTTTATTTTCTTTTTTATGATTTGAGATTAATTTCTTTATTCTCTTTAGTTCTTGCAAGGAATGTTCAGAAGTTCTTCCTCAAGATCAACTTCTTCATCTAAATTAGATGAAGATTCTACTTCACTAGATTCTAATTTAAGAACATTTATTATTTCATAAATGAATAATTTTTCTCCTTCCTTTCATGAATAATTTGACCCTTCATTTGAGTCTTCTCTTGACAAGAGAATTCTTCTTTTAAAAAAATTAAACCTTTTATTTTGGTGTTAAGGTTGTTTTTTTGGAAGAAAAAATATATATTTTCTCATCGATTTCATCTTGTTCTATATAGGGACAATTGTACCAAAATGTCCTAGTTGACCACAACTGAAGCACTTTTATTTTCCTTGATATTTATTTTTCAATTATCTAACCAATAGTGCCTCTAAAGCATCTATTAAATCTTAATCACAATCATCTTAATTCTCAGCCTTAGAGGCTATTTATTTTGATGTAGAACTAGCTTGACTGTTGATTTTCATTTCATAGGAAATCAGAGTTCCTTGCAATTAATGTAGAGTCATTTTAGGGAATATTTTATTCTCTTCCAAGGTATAGATTTTTGTTTCAAATTTTGGTAAAATTGACCTTATAAATTTTGAAACTATATCATGTTCTTCAACCTGTTCTCCTAAACCTCTTCTTGGATGAAGTACTTCATATATTCTTAAAAAATAAGCTACAAGATTTTCGTCTTCATTCATCTTAAGATTATCAAACTGTTCTTTTAGAGTTAACAATTTTTACTCTTTGACTTTTGTATCCCCTTGATAAATGGCCTCTAACTTGACCCATATGTCATTTGTAGATTGATAGTATACTACTGTATTGAATACATCTTTAGTAAGACATAGAGAAGAGAATCCCTTTCTTTTTTATCCAATTCAAAAGTAAGCTTATCATTTGGATCAATAGGTATTGCTTTTGGAATAGTATATTTTGAAATAACCACATCCCACATTCTAGCATCCAAAGAATGTATGAAAGATTCCATCATAACCTTCCAAAAAACATAGCCATTGTCATCAAATAAAAAGGTTTTGTTAAGAGAGACACCTTTAGCCTGTGTCATTTTTGCTTCCAGATTGTCCTTGGATAATCCCTATAGGAAGACCTAGGAAGACATCCTAGCTCTAATACCATTTCTTGGAAGTAGATGGTGTTCTAAGGGAAAGGTGGGGGGGGAATCAGAATAGAGTAATTTATTTAAATTTTAGCCTTTTAACTAAATTGAAATGCATAAATACCATTTATCCACAATAGAGTTCTATGATCATCAAATCTGAAAAGCAAGATATTAGAGAAAATGAATGCAACTTACAAAAGAAAGAGACACAATATGTGTGCTAAATGGGGAACCCTCAAAGACCTTTTGGTTTCATCATAGGGAGAAAAATCCACTCCATTGGAACCTATAATTTTATTAAGAAACAACTCTCTTTTACAACAATAGCTTCAATTTCTTAGGCTTCAACCCTTCTTCTATTTACAATGTATTTGTATTCAAATCACTTACATACATAACTACATGTTTCTCATACACACGCATATGCATATAAATAATTTATACCTTTTCTCTCAAAGTTCCAAGAAAGTATTTCATATACAAAGAAATATGATTGTATGTACTTCTTTTTTGCATTCTTTTTTTTCTCATAGAGACACATTCCCTTGTATAGGGATACATTGAAGTATATTACAATCAATAAATTTGTATTAGTTACAAACATTGTGACTATTTTAACATCAGTTATTCTAACTTATTTACAATACACATTCTAAAAAATAACTTGCAAGCTCTCTGTTAGGAAAAACATCAATCTAGGAGAAAACAAAATTCTTCTCTTCCAAATATCTCAAGCAAGATAAAATTGTCATAAGATAATTGTCGACAATTCTAGAAAACCTATTCTTAAAAAAATCCCTCTTGTTAGGGAAATTGAAAAAAATAAGCTATTTGGTGAGGAAGCTAATAAGAAATCATCTCTCCTCTACTAAGATAATGATGAACACAAACAAAAAATTTCAACCCAACACAAATATTAAATCTGAGAAAAATAATAGCACATGGCACCATTTACAATATTTCATTGAACTTTACTAATCATTTTCTAGTTATGTAACTGTATTCTTAAATGAAAAAATAAATTCATCATTATATGAGTCTTTTGGAAAAAAAATCTTTCATGATGTGTTAATAATAATATTGTCTCCCAAAAATATTTCCTGCAACTTTTGTGTCAAAAAAAGTTAAAATCATTTTGTAGAATGTTGTAACAATCTTCTCATCAAACCCTTAGACAAAAAGAAGAAGGAATTTTAACTAAAGACCTTTCACTAGTGAAATCATTCACCATGTTCACTTAGCAAAAATGATTGAATCATAAATGAGGAGGAGAAAACATGTTACCTAATATCTTCAAAAACATTCATACCATTTTACCATTGTCAAGAGCTTCCATTTTTCCTCACTTTGTTCCATAAGGGTATTACACCAAAACATAGTGGAAAAGTACTCTCAATAAGACAAAAGATCCTTTCATTAGAAGTTGTAGAGAAAACACTATAATCAATCTTTGTGTTCCACAAACTTTGAACAACCATATATGTACAATACCTTTGATAGTCCTTTTAAAAATGGTCTCTTTTTTACCAATATAGACTACAAATTAACATAGTAAAAACTCAAAATGCAACATCACAAGGGAAAGCTTCATTGAGTTGCAACATGTTTCTCATGGTAGTTCTTGTTAGGGTAAACAGAATGAAAACTAAAACATTTTGTTAGCTTTTTCAATTCCTTTATTTGTCTCAAAATATATTTCATAATATTTTGACTCCAACCATACCATATTGAAAAATGTCACTACCTTTCACAAATGATTTGAAATGTTGTTGATGCTTAATATAACCACTACATAAGGTTGAAACTTTAATAATGAATATGATGAGTCACTCCATATGAGTATTTCAAGGCATCAAAGACTTCTCAAATAATTTTTTTGTCATCTATTTAATATTGCATCAAGGACAAAATGCAGTTTAAAAACTCTAACATTATCCTTGAGGAAAAACAATTGAATTTACTAATATAATATGTGAACAACTATTGATGAATATTTAGGAGAATCATATAAATAAATAAGTAGAAAACATAAATACTTACTTGGATACATGATAATCAAAACCAACATCCATATTTTAATATGTTGAACATAATTGATGAAGTAAAAACAAATGAAATGCCATATACAATGAGCCATCAATCTGATAGATCAATACCAAAATTTTCCAAAAATCTAAAACCAACTTATATGCAAAAATCTGAGAGCAACTAATTTGCATGTCACATATATCAACATGCCTAAAAGAAATCATAGAGGAGAGTAAATTATGTCATGATGTTCTCCACCATTTTACGTCAAGGACTTAAAAATATGGTCACACACAATTGATCAAGCTGATAAAAAACATTTTCATATACAATCACCATCATTATTGCACTTTTAAACATCATAGGGGTTGGTGTATAGGAGCATAAATCTATAACAAACTTTCCTAGTTGGAAAGAATTATTGCAAGGGAGATTTAGAGATAACTCACAATCTTATTCAAAGCTGTTAAAAATTGTCATGAGCCAAGGATTTGCTGAAAATTTCAGCAAATTTCCATTGTGTAGGAACATATACCATCTAAAAACTATTATCAATGACTTTGTAATGAAGAAAATGTAGTTTCACAGCAAGATGTTTAGTTCTAAGGTGTAAAACAAGATTCTACTTAACTGTATGACACTCATATTATCACACAAAATACTGATAGGCTTTGAGACTTGAATTCCTAAATCAAATAACTGATAGTTCATCCATATTGATGGAGTAAAATATGTTGTATTAGAAAAAAATTCAGACTCAAAAGTAGATAATGTAACACATTCTCATTTCTTTTTATATTAGGCAACCAACTAGTCACCAAGAAAAACTACAACACCACTAGTGTTCTTTTTATCTTCAAAACCACCCCAATCTACATCAATATAACCAAGAAAAGTGAAATCATCATTATGTGGATACCACAAGCCAAAATAAAGAGTACCCTTAATATATTTAAATATTTGATTGACTGCATTAAGGTGAGATCATTTTGGAGAATATTGAGATCTAGAGACCATACACACTATTTGCATTATATCAAGTCTTCAAGCAGTGACATATAGAAAACTTCCAATTATAGATCTATATGATGTTTGATTTACTAAATGTGAGTCATCTTCTTTAACCAATTTGCAACTAGTTTCCATTGTTGTGTTGATTGGTTTGCAATTAGTCATGTCAAATTTCTTCAACATTTCTTTAGCAAATTTTGTTTGAGACAAGAATAAACCATGTTCAAGATATGATACTTGCAGGCCAAGGAAAAAGGTAAGTTTACCCAAAAGTGACATTTCAAATTTAGATTCCATAATATTAAAGAGCTTTTTTGACAGATTATCATATGTGGAACCAAATATGATATTATCTACATAAATTTCCACTTCTATAATATCACCATTTACAACTTTAGTATATAAAGTGTTGTCTGCACTACCACGAGTGAAACCATTTGTAGTGAGATGTTTATTCAGCCTAGAATAGCAAGATCCAAGAGCTCATTTAAGGCCATATAGTGCCTTTTTAAGATGATACATATAATTTGGTTTATTAGAAGATTCAAAACCTTCTGGGTGTTCTATATAGACTTCATCTTTAAGATAGTCATTCAAGAATGTTATTTCAACATCTATTTGATAAACAACAACAACAAAATTATAACCAACATATGCAAGAAAAATTCAAATAGATTCCATTCTTGCAACTAGTGCAAAATTTTCACCAAAATCAATACCTTCATATTGAACATAACTCTTACATACAAATCTAACTTTTTTCTTTACAACTTTGCCATCTTCATTCAATTTATTTTGAAACACCTATTTTCCACCTATGAAATTCTTGTCATTAGGTCTGGAAACAAGTTCCCATGTTTTATTTTTCTCAATCTTATTAATTTCATCTCATAGAGAATTTAACTAGCAAGAATTTGTAAGTACTCTAGTCACATTTTTTAGTTCAAAATTTGATATTAAGCAAAAATGTTTTTTAATATGAGAATGTTCATCAATTTTGGCTTTTCTTCTAGCTAAGATTCATCCCTCTTTGTCTCCAATGACCCAAGACTATGGATGCCTTTTAGTAATGATTGTAGAAGGGGTTTTATTTATTTTTGTATTAGTATTAGTCACTATAGGATTTGAACAAGTTTCTTATTCATTTGAATCAGATATTTCTGAATGAGCACCATCTAATTTTTGATCATCAGATATGTTTTCAATTATTTGAAAAGAAACTTCCTCAATGTAATTTTCATTATTGTTGTTTAACAAAGACTTTTCATCAAACACCACATTTATAGCTTTTATTTAGATGTTTATTATAGTATTTGAAATCTTTACTATGTGTAGAGTATCTTAAAATGATACCCTCATTAAATCTTGAATTGAATTTTTCTAAAGAATCAATAATCTTTTTGATAAAACATTGACAACCAAAAAAATTTAAGTTCTTAACATTTGCAATTTTTCTATTTCAAAATTCATAAGGAATATAAACAATCCTTACTCTGATTTAAGCCTTGTTCATTCAACATAGAGCCATTCCTTTTACAATTTTTTTTTTTCCACAACACCATTTTTTTAAGGTATAGGGGCAGTTGAATAATGACTTTTGATGCCACATTTTTCGCAATATTTAATTAATTCTTGGGAGTTGAATTATCCACCTATATTTGACCTTAAACATATCAAATTTAGATCATTTTCCCTTTCCACTATTTTTCTAAAAAGTTTGAAGCATTCAAAACCTTCATATTTGTGTTTTAGAAAAGTTACCCAAATCGTTCTTGAATAATCGTCTACAAATAACATGAAGTATTTTTAACCATTCAAGGATGGAGTTTTAGTTGGAACACATAGATATATATATGCAAAAATTCTAGTGGTCTATTGGATAATTATTCTTTTTTTTTGAAAGATGTTTTTGTTTGTTTTCTTTTCACACACCCTTCATAAATGCTAGCCAATTAGTTGATTAGGGGTAGGCCTCTAACCTTTTTGTTCTTGTTGATCCTAGCAAGATTGTCAAAATTTATATGTCTCAATATTTTATTCCATAACCAATTTTCTTAAACTTGACTTACAAGAAAAGTATTAATCAATGATGACTCTTGAATTATAGAGTCAGCCAGGTTATATAGATTTCCTCATATTGTTAAACCACTAAAAATAACTTTACTCTTTTCATTTTTAATTGAACATGCTTTAGCATTAAAGGAAATTGAATATCCACTATAAAAAATTTGACTAACACTTAGAAGGTTATGTTTAGAATTTCTACATACTACACATCATGAATGTGTTTGTCTTTAATAAGGATTAGTGATGCATGACCTATGATGTAGGCACCTAAACTATCCCTAAATTGAACAAAACATCCATCAAAATCTTCTAGGGTTTTAAACTTATTTTTGCATCTAGTCATATGATGTGAACAACCATTTTCCATTAGTACATTTGGGCCTAAATTGCGATGATGGGCCATGGAAATTGTGGTGGCCACCCATTGCCCAAGTGACACCTTCACAATTTGGTTCCTGTCAGATGGGTGTAAGACTTTTGTTGTTGTAAATTAAAACCCGACAAGGGAGTCCATCACAATTATAATGGATAAAGCTATCATGCCTTGGAACAAGACCAAAGAAAAAGTTCATTTGTACATCATCACAGTTGCAATGCAAAGAGACATCAATGTTATGGGAGCAACAACTAGCTATTGGAAGATGTCATCACAATGGCAACGTTTATGTGACAATAACTCGGTGGGAGCAATAGCTAGCCATAAAGAAGTTGTCAAAACTATGATAGATTATTGTATTAATTTTAAAAAAATTGGCTCAAAGTCGGCTATGGTGCTCTCATAGCTCACAATAGATTCCCACAATTAGTTGTCATGAAATTATAGGTTAATATTGATATTCACTTGTTTTGAGAATAGTTTAATATTGAGCTTCTATGTGAAGGTGGAAGCTCATTTTGCCCCACCGACCCACCCCTCCCCCACCCCCCTATCTAAATTCCCTATTAACATCTAAAAATATTTAAGAAAGAATCAATCTTTAAAGTAGAAAAAAAGGTTCTAGACCAACAAAAGTGACATCATTTTTCCCATCTTCTGGTGCATATCATTTTTCTATCACATCAAAAATAAGATTATGCCACTATGAATTGAGAATGCACATGCAGCTTCATTCTATATGCATGGACAACAGAAGGAACTAAAAAAACCCACCACATTTACATTTATTTAAAAGGTCTATGCAAACCTCTAATAAAAATGCAAATTTGTTGGGTTTTTTCAACTTCACCTAATGTCATATGCATATGAATTAAGATGGCATATTGAACTATGGTGTTTTTCTACATTGCCTAAAACTAATAGACTCACACATTTAGTTGTTATACAAATATAGGTTAATGTTGAGCCTCACTTGGTTTTGAGAATAGTTTAATATTCATTACTAAGCAGGGCCAACCACATGAAGGTGGAAGCTCGTTTGCCCCCCAGCCCCACTAACATTTAAATTCCCCATTAACATCTAAAATCTTAAAGAACTGATCAATCTTTAAAGTAAAAAAAAGGTTCCAAACTTGAAAAAGTGACATCATTTTCCCATCTTCTGGTGCATTTCATTTTTTTGTCACATCCAAAATAAGAATATGCCACTCTGAATCAAGAATGCACATGCAACTATATTCTATATGCATGGACAACATGTGCAGCTGAAAAGATGCAACACAATTGCATTTATTTAATAGGTCTATTAAGTTTTTAAAATTATAGACCATCATGAACATTAGAACTCTAGTTTCTATGGCCAAGAGAATGTTTGTGATGGTCAATAACTTAAAATGCCTAATTAAAGACCTCTAAGAAAAAATGCAAACCGGTCAATTTTTTTAGATGCACCTAATGTCGTATGCATATGAATTGAGATTGCATATTGAACTATGGCCTGCTTCTACATTGTTTGAGACTAAGAGATTCACATAGTCTCCTCCCCAACATCTAAATTCCCCATTAACATCTAAAATCTTTAAAGTACCTAGAATGTCATCATTGCCTCCTGCTAGTCTTAGGGGAACTCTATCTTCATTGGTCACAAGAAATTCATCACAATTCTTTACTGATTACCATACATCTAACATGGGTACATATAGGAATGTCCTCATTGCCTCCTACATAAAATGAATCCAATATTACAAAATGCCCCCTAATAAATAATAGTTCAAGTGAAATAAACACATGAAAAATGAGAGAGAAAAAGAGGAATACACTTACCAATAGGCATTGCCATCACATCTGTGGCCATGCTATGTGTTGAGTGATTTTTATTATTTTTCTATTGTGCCAAGATCTCTTTGTTTATATACATTCATACATACATAGACACACACGTGTATGTATGTATGTATATATACATATACATATGTATATGTATATATATAAATATATATATATATATACATACATACATATACAAAGATCACAAGGGCATGGAAATAAGATACAACGATCACAAGGGCACATACATATATACATACATAAATACATGCATGTATGTATGTATATATACATAGAGATATTTTTGAAGGTGCTAAGTGAATTACTCTAAGATAGGCACAAATAATGCAAACCAAGAAAATGGGTAGAGTTCGCAAGAAATTTTACAAAAACATATCATAGAAAATATTTTTAGAAAGAAACAAGCCATAACCTAGTTAAATGGGTCTAGTTGTTGATTAGCTGGGTTGATTGCAAATTCCTATAGAACTATCATCAGATTAGGTACAATAAAATTAATGAGATGTAGAGATCAAAAGAGCACGACAAAGAGATGCATAGATCACAAGGGCATGGAAACAAAATACAATGATCACAAGGGTATGGCAATAGAATCATAGAGCTGCACTAATACATACATACATACATACATACATATTTACATACCAACATATATATGTATGTATATATGTATGTATGTATACATATAGAGATATCTTTTTTAAGCTACTTATTATATCTTAGCACAACAGAAAAATTGATCCAAATGCATACATATTCTAGAATCCAAATAATAAAATAATAAAATTCACTCAACCCATGCTAAGTGACTTACCTCAAAATCTTGCACACAAATAATGTAGAGTTAATGGGAAATGTGTGTGTGTGTGTGTGTGTGTGTGTGTGTGTGTGTGTGTGTGTATTATGTATGTAGGATATAATGATCCACTAACAAAGATAAAACTAAACCATGAACAAACATAAAGAACTTTAGAAAAAAAATTATCATCATATTACAAGAACAAGTACAATGATTGAATCATTCTCAAATCGTAGACCTCAAAATATAAGAATATATCATCTAAACAAATTTCCATAAAGATGTCTATACATAATGAGTTTAGTACAATAATGATGAACAGTATCATTCAAAGACGCCTAGGTCCAACATATGAACTTTACAAGTATCAAATTTAGTTTCAAGAAGTAACTTCAACAGTCTTCTTTAGCACTAGTTATTCAACTTGAACACCTAAAAATTACACAAACATGCAACACAACACAAAGAGGGCTCAATACACACTAAGTTAAAAAGCGTAGTCCACTTGCATACATGTCAGAATAAACATATATATAAAACTGTAATGCAGATGTCTAACCACATAACATAGTGCAATTCTAATATTACTATGCAAGAAGTAACATCTTCTAAACAATGCAAAATTAAACTCGCACTAAGAATAACCAGTTAATGAACCATATATATACTGAGGTGTCATCACTATGGTGCTAAGATACTGCATCTGTATATGGTAAGCCCTTAGACAACACATAGTGGGATTCTCTATAATACTCGTGAAATGACGCAATAGAGACCTGCCTTGTTCTCCGTACTTAACCTTACTGTTTTAAGTCATAGGTAAGGCCAATTATCTTTTGTTTATAAATAACCCTCCCAATTCATCTTAAAATTATCACTGAATTAATTAACTGAATAGGATAAATCAATATTTAGCCACCTCGATATATGTTCATTACAGCTATCCTTAACATACACATCAATCAGATATTCTAAGAATGCACATGCAACTAATAACAAGTTAGTTTTCTCATGATATTACATTCTTCATCCTTTAAAACTCTCATCTTCTACTGTCAAATTTGAAAGTAAACTTAGTTTATTTTAATAACAAAAATAAATACTACAATATTACGATCTCGTAAATATAACTAAACTGTTACATCAATTTAATGATATTTACCAGTCGTAGTACTATACTACTTATCTCTACTATTATAAAAAACTAAGCGTATCCTTCGAATTGGCCAAGATAATTAAACAATACACATATGATAATCTTAGTTTAATTGACAAATCATCAAACATATATCATAAATCTGCTTCACAAATGAAACAACTTACACTTCAATCACAAACTAAAATATATCTGTATATAAAGAATTTTGTTTCAAACACTTTATCTCTAAACAATGCCTAAATACTATTAAGGTACTTCATAGCCTAAACTAAACATAATTGAATCCAAATGCAGCCAATGTTTTAACAAAATATCCTTTGCAATATCATTGAATATGCAAATGTCTATAGAAGTTTTACCGTTGTTTAATAATAAGATTCCACCTAGTTTTAACTACAATCAGAAAATAACAAAAAATATATATAATATCTAAGATTAATTCAAAATACACTTCACCAATATGCAAAATAACTTACATCATGCCAATAGCCAAAAGTAATTAGGATGTAAATCCCTAAGCTAACAGAAGCACACAATCTCTTCACATAATGATCATGTCGATATAACAGCATCTATCCATATCTATGTTTTTTGAAAATAATGCCTTATTCATTTGCAACCAATTCCACAACAACAGTTATTTATAACACAATTTCCATTATAAATTATGGGATAATTTATGCTGTCGCAAGAAGTTCCCTGTTTGAATCAAGCTTTCTTTTTAAATATTTGACAAAATGTCATTTCCAAAACCATCACATACTGTTTGCTAAGTTACTGTTTTCAATATATAAATTAACAGAGCTATCAGATTCGATATACTATTCTCTTTTTAAAATAATGACATAACCTCATATTAGTCATTAACATCATAAAACAAGGTAACTATCATAAAGGAATTCAAATATACAATAATGTTTAGACAGTATATCGGCTATGATTCATGAAAATTTTCAAACATTTCATTACCCATAAAAATGCTATGCTAATAACATGTTAATTTAACATTGTTATGGTTTCACACTATACATTTGACAAAATGCCTCTGCCCTCGACTGCAATCATGAGCCTTTTATTTTAAAGCATACTCAAGACTGAGGCCGAGCCACTCACATTTTGCTATAAAATACCAAGTAAGCTTGAGATATGGGTTATCAAAAGCTCATCCCAATGGGAGCACAAAACTTTTTTGCCATTAACACAACAGCCATCGAGCTAACTTTTGCAATCATATGTTTCTCACAAGACTCAACTTGGTGGAAAACATATGTTTGGGGCAAAGCCCAATCAAATATACATGAAGCAACATCCAGTTATATTTCTCCATAACTCCACATTCAAAGGTGGATATTTGCAGAGCTAAGCATCGCACGTAGTGCCATGCTCTGCATATACTCATCCTTGAATGTAAATTCACAATATGTAAAACTAATAATTATTTATATTATGCTAAATGAAATAGCATGGCATTTGCAAACAGAGCAAAAGTGTAGGGTAAGAAATTGCCCCCTACTTGTAAAACTGAAGATGGAAGATTGCTCTTCAATCCAACTCGATGCCAAAGCCCCAAAAGCTGAATCCAAAACTAGTAAGAAAACTCTACAAGGCCAACTCACATAACTCGCAAAAGACTTCACAATGGGGTGAAGCAGATTCAAATCATAAAATCCTAAATCACATTTAATGCTAAAAACATAGTTCTACACAAAAAATATGTTCAGCATCAATCTCATGATTCAAAGACAGTAATATAACCAAGTTCTACAAAAATTCAAACATAACATCTGAACGAAATCTTATAACAACAAGGTCTTAATTTGCAAAAAAACCCAAAGTAGTGGTCAGGCATGACATAGGAGAAATATAATGCCCATTAACAATGACATTAACTCTGCCCATTTTTCCCAATCTCTATATATATGTCTATATGTACATACATACATACATACATACATCTGCATCCTTTGCATGGTTTAGAGGTAATATCATTGTGGTAGAAGCTTCTGTAAGGGAATGAGCCTCATGATTATGACATTTACACAAAAAAAATGGGGAATGATTAATGTCATGTTTTCTTTTCTTTTTTGTTTACTTTACACAGTCCTCTATATGGCCTATAGTAATATATGTATTGCATTTGCATTTTCTTTGCCATTACAACAGTAGCAGTAGATACTTGGGATCATCACAAGGAGATTGTGGCAATACATGCATGGCTACATCCTTGGCTTCCATTTTTGGACTAGTGTATGGAGCCTTTATATCAAACCATTCGTTATAAATTGGGAAATGTGTTTCATGCCAAAAATTCAAGTGATGCATGTGCATATGCAATTTTATCACCTTGGAAAACTATATTTGATCCTGTTAGCTAGGAATAGTTGATTTTTCATTTTACTGTACCTAATATAATGATAGTTTTATAGGAATTTGTAATCAACCTAGCTGATTAGCAAGTAGACCCATATAATTGGGTTATGGATTGCATATACATACATACATACATACATATATACATATACCTAAATAATAGTAATATATGTATTGCATCTACATTTGCTTTTTCATTGCTTATAAGAGTGTTTCAAGGTTGGGAACCACTTCAACATCCTTTGCATGGTTTACAAGTAATGTCATTATGGAAAAGGCTTCTACAAGGGAATGATCCTTGTGATTATGACATTTATATAGAACCATAACTTGTTTCTTCAACTCCTTACACTCAACTCTTCACTGAAGTTATTCTTCTAGTAGTGAGAATAGTTGCTATAAATTCTTGGGAGACAAGGGACCCTGAACCTATGTTATATTTTTTGGAGACATGAGAGGAGTTTTCATAACATTCTATATCATATAGGGATGCCCAAATTAATAGCAATAATAGATACTTGGGATCCTCACAATGAGAGTGTGCAATACATGCATGATTACATCCTTGGCTTCCATTGTTGGGATGCACACATGATGGTCTTTAGGTTTATGGCTTTGGAATTCTTAGTATCTATCTAGATTCTATAAAACAACAAGTTCTTGCATAATCCAAAGATAGATGGGTGATTGCATCATTGGATCAGCTAGTTGAGATGGAATATAATCAAAGTGGAGGAAATCATTGATAAACCAAACATATAATGAAGAAGAAACTTGAAAACTTGAATACTAAAATGTTGAAATGAAAGCCATTAAAGATCAAACACCTATGCCAAATTTACAACACAGTGTGAAGTTGATTTTAGATATAAACAAACAAAAAAAACACGACATAAATTATTCCCCATTTGTTTTGATTGTGGAGAGTTGCACGCGAAAGATGGTGGAGAGCTCTAAATGTTGGTGGAGAGCTCTGAACTCAAAACATTGGTGGAGATTTCATTATTGTATCCTTGTGATCATTGCAGTTCATTTTCATGCCCTTATGATCTCTACATTTCATTTTCATGCCCTTGGTGGAGATTAGTAGAGATCTATGATTTTATTTTCATATCATTTTGATTGCGGCGTGTCATTGTCATGCCCTTGTGATCTTTGCATTTTGTTGTCATTCCCTTGTGATCTCCATGGCCTTACTCTATGATTTCATTGTTGTTTCATACCCTTGTGATCTTTGTGCCCTTTACACTACAACATTTGGGGTCAAATTGTGATGACGGTGTAATTTGTGGTGATTTTTATTTTTGTTTTTTGCAATTTGTGGTATAATTAGGGCCCAAATGTAGTAGTGCTTGCTCTGCAGTTTTCTTCAAGGGGAGAAGAGGTGGCTATGTAAATTTTCTTTCTTTTCCTTATAAACATGTTTCTCTTTATATTTCCCCCTATAGGTGATTAGAGAAGCTTCTCTTTATGTTTATGTATGTGTATATATACATACTGTAAGAATTTTCCTAAGGGAAAAATTCACCCAAAAACTAAGAACTCAAACACAAGCACAATTGTAGACCAAAAATGGAGAGAGTATGATCAGAATAACAATGTATTCAATAATTGATGCTTAGAGTACACTAGGAGTGCCTGATTATAAAGGCTACAGGAGAGCTTCTAGAATGCATAGAAGTTAGCATCATGATGTGACATACAACCAAGCACATGTCCACCAGATATGGATTATCCTCCATTAAGCACGAAAGTAAGTGCGGTGATGAGAGGATAAGCCTAGAAGGGTGGGACACGCAAAACAGTGTTGTAGACACCATGTGCTCAAATAAAGGTGCATAATCCTGTGTTATCAACATGACAAATCACAAGGTTGCACAAACTCCTAAGTGTCTCATAATAAAAATAATTAAATAATGCATTAACCTAAGTAAACTTAAGTAAGTGTAAATAGGAAAGTACTAATTTACACCAACACATACACACACATATGTGTGTTTCTATGTATGTATGTATATATAGACATATATACATATTCAATGTGTATGTGTATATATATATACAGAGATCACAAGGGCATGATAATGGAATGCAGAGATGCAGAGATACATACATACATGCATATACACATACATACATACATGCATGCATGCATACATACATACATCTACATATACAATTTTATCACCTTGAAAAACTATATTTGATCTTTACTCAATCACCAAGAGATAATTAAGCTGAGAGGCTTTCTATAGTGGAAGCATTCATTAATGTAAACATTTTAGCATTTAAAAGAAAATTGATGGTCATTTCAATGTCATGTATATTAAAATGGCAAATAAGTCATATTAATAATATTGAACATTAACATAATTTGATTTAATTAATTTTGTAACTGAAACAAGAAATAGCCAATTTTATCATTATTGTCAGCTATTATAGTGTTCCTAATTACAAAACCATGATCCAAACAATCATATTGAATATTTGAAATATTTCATAATAAAGTTGTTATTAGAAAGAAAGAGTCATAGTTAAAATATATTTCATAATAATACACTTGTTATAATACAGCTCTTATTTTATAATATTTTTGGAGGAAAAAGAGACTAAGGAATCTTTATTGAATTCACCATTACTAAATCTAACATTTGCATTGACATTTACAAGCTAGGTAGTTAGGTGTGAAAGGAATTGAAGCACTTCCACAGTGGTAATTGAAGGGACAAATGCATGAAAATTCAACAACCTACTCGACTTATTTTATTGCATATATCAAGAAAAAATTTGAAGTGCAAATGCAAGCATGGTGATGAAATCACATACCATAAATCTTGACCAGGCTTGCTATTTAATTTCTTTCTTAATTTAAATCATCCATGCATATGACAATCTCTCTCAAAAAGGTAATGATTTTCTTTGCAATATTTAACTTAAGTTGAAATTTTTTGTTGATTTTGTGCCAAATATGAGTATTTTAGAGTTTCATTGAAATAGATTGTTTGTGGAAAGCATGTTAGTTTTTAATCATGTTGCTTTGAGATACAAAAACTTCATTTGCATAATGATAGTGAAGGATTTTTAAAGCATGTTGCCATTGATTTTGGTTCTATAGTTTATTTTGTGCATCTAGCTTTGTCTCTTTGCCCCTTTTGATTGAAATATGAATGTACTCTTTTTTCCCAAATACAAGTTCCTAACATTGTGTAAAAATCAGCTTTATTTCACTTTTTTTTCTAGATTTGTAAAGCAACATCTTTTTATCAATGTAAAAGTCATATCCAAAGATTACTATATTCATTTATATATATGTGTGTGATATTTAAAGAATATGAACATGAATAGATTTTTGCCTACTTAGTTTGGTATGAATAGTTTCAATTGAATGCAAGGATAATTTCTTGTGTGATTTCAAGATATTAATGATTAATTTAATTTAGCACAAGTACTATGCAAGTGTATATGTATGCATGTAAAGAAGTTCACATAGTGAACTGATATATGTACATACATGCACATATGCATACAATCATCATAATCATTTATCCTTGAATCTAACCAAAGCTATTATATATGAACAAGAGATACATGTTTAGAGGGAAAAAAAGAACATTTACATAGGTACCTCTTCTCCCCTTGAAGAAAATCACAGAGGAAGGGAATGAAGATCACAAGGGCATGACACAGCAATGAAATACAATGATCCCAAGGGAATGGCAACAAAATCCTAAATCTTCACTGATCTCCAGCAACGTTCATAGCTCTCCACCCTCATTCAAATATTTCCACCCTCTTTCACGTGCAACTCTCCACAATCAATCAAAAATAATGCGTAATGATTAATGTCATGTTTTCTTTTGTTTTTTGTTTATAATCCATATTCCACAATCCACAAGATCTCTCTCTATATATACATACATATATATACATACATACTTACTTACATACATACATGTATACATACGTATGAAAACAATTATGTACTTTCTAAGAGTTTACAATTTTTCAACAAAATTAATGTTTTACAAGAAAAACACCTATGCTAGAGTTACAACACACTATGAAGTTGATTTTAGATAAGGTAGAGGCATATATTCAAAATTTGATAATCAAAATTTAAGGCATGAGAGTAAAGGAGAAGGAGCGGCTTTAAAAAGAGACTGCACGAAAAAAACAACAATTAGACAACATAGAGGATATTATGGAAGCCACTAGATAGAATCTAGGAAAGTATTGCGGTAGGTACTATGACATTGGAAACACTCGTTAAATTGGTCTAGTTGCTAATTAGTTGGGTTGATTACTTCATTATTATATGATCCAATGGTAATGTTAGTTATTATTTTGGTATACATGAAAATATTATTATTCATTATTATATATACATACATACATGAAAACAACATTGCATTTTTTAAGAGTTTACAATTGTTCAACAAAATTAATTTTTTACAAGAAAATTCACCTAAAGAACGGTTAGCTCATAAGCAAGAACATGGTGTTAAAATAGTACAGAAAGTTCTTGACATGAGAGGTCTCCAAGTGAGGGTGTTGGCCAGTCTTGAAAACTTGAGTGCTGAAATAAAATTTATTGATGATCACCATACCAAAGTTACAGCACAATGTGAAGTTGATTTTAGATAAGGTAGAGGAAGATGTTCAAAAGTTTGATAATCAAAAAGCAAGGCAAGAGAGTGAAGAAGGAGTGGCTTTAGAAAGAGACTACACAACAGAA
This sequence comes from Cupressus sempervirens, assembly GCA_028749045.1. Classification (NCBI taxonomy): domain Eukaryota; kingdom Viridiplantae; phylum Streptophyta; class Pinopsida; order Cupressales; family Cupressaceae; genus Cupressus; species Cupressus sempervirens. Next base: position 281,971,213 of record CM053788.1, on the reverse strand, counting down.
ACAACAACTAGACAACATAGAGGATATTATGGGAGCCAGAAAAGTGTTGTGGTTGTGGTAGGTACTATGACATTGGAATCACTTGCAAATATCTTTAAGAATTTACAGTCCAAATATCAAATTCTTATAAGAGTGTTTCAAGTATTTCCACAATCTCCCTATAATGATCCCAAGTATCAAATTCTTATAAGATTATTTGATCATGCTTGCTAAGAACAACTGATTGTTCATTTTATTGTACCTAATCTGGTGAGAGTTCTATAGGAATTTGTAATCAACCTAGCTAATCAAAAACTAGACCCATTTAACTGGGTTATGAATTTTTTATCTCTAAAAATATCTGCTATGATATGTTTTTGTAAAAATTTCTTGTGAACTCTACCCATTTTTCCTAATCTACATTATTTTTGCGAAGATCTTGAGCTAAGTCACTTAGCACAGGTAGAGTGATTTTTATTGTTTATTATTTGGATTCTAGAATGTGTATGCAACTAGATTGATTTTTTTGTTGTGCTAAGATCTAATAAGAACCTTAAAAAATATCTCTAAATATACATGTTTAGAAGGAAATACAAAGAGATACCTATTTAGAAGGAAAAGAAACAAATATTTACATAGCTCCCTTGAAGAAAATCATAGAGCTAGGGCATGACAACAAAATCATAGAAAAAGTGCACGACACAGAAACAAAATCATAGATCAAGGGCACGGCAATAAAATCGCAAAGAAAGGGCATGGCAATAAAATTGTAGAGAAAGGGTAGGACAATGAAATGCAGAGATCACAAGGGCACGAAAACCAAATCACAGAGCAAGGGCATGACAACAAAATGTAAAGATACATAGTAACAAAGTCGTAGAGTAAGGGCATGGAAATAAAATGTAGATATCACAACAACAAAATACACCAATGATAAGGGCACAACAATGTTCAGAGGTCTCCACCCTCATTCAAAGCTCTCCACTCTCTTTTGTGCATAGCTCTCCACAATCAAAAAATGGGGAATGATTTATGTCATTTTTTCTTTTTTTTGGTTTATACTCATGCAAGTGTCACAATTACAATGTCAATAGTAGTATATCGACAATGTCGAGGACAATTGCAAAAAAAAAACATGAAAATGACCACAAATTACACTTTCATCACAATTTGACCCCAAGTGTTGTAGTGGTCCAAAACCCAAGTTGCAAGTTTGTGGGTAAATAGAGTTGTTTCAATAATTAAAGATTTTTTAGTATTTGTCATAATAGGTTTACAAAATTTGTTAGGCCTCACATTCAATTTATAATGATTAGAAAGGTGCCCAAAATGAAAACACTTGAAGCATCTAATTATTTTCTTCATACGATAATCATTTTTGGCCATTTTAAATTGATGTTCCTTATCACCAAAAATATTGCAATTAAAAAAATATCGTTTAAAATATTTTTGAAGACCTATCTTATTTAATAGTTTTGGCATTCAAATCAAATTGCTCAACCTGTTCTTGTAATAAAATCATTTTTTTGTCCTTTTCATCAAGTAATAATTTCCAATTTTAATAAACTAATTTTCTCTTTCTAAATGTACCTGCAGTGCTTTATTTTATTTTTCATGATTTGAGGTTAATTTCTTCAATCTATTTAGTTCTTGCAAGGAATGAAGAAGTTCTTCCTCATGATCAACTTCTTCATCTAAATCAAATGAAGATTCTACTTCACTAGATTCTAATGTAGGAACATTTTTATTTAAGCCATAAATAATGTTTTTCCATCCTATCTTGAATTGTTTGACTCTTCATTTGAGTCTTCTCTTGACAAGAGAATTCTCCTTTTAAATTTTAAAACCTTTTATTTTGGTTCCAAGGTTTCTTTTTGGAAAACTTTACAGTTTTCTTATCATTTTCATCTTGTTCTATATGGGGACAGTTGCAGCAAAATGTCTCAATTGACCACAACTAAAACACTTATGTTTTTCTTGATATTTCTTTTTCATTTATCTAACCAATAATACCTTTAAGGAATTTTTTTAATTTGAATCACTCTCGTCTTGTTTCTCAACCTTAAAGGGTATTTATTTTGATGTAGAACTAGCTTGATTGTTGATTCTCATTTCATAGGAAGTCAGAGTTCCTTGCAACTGATGTAGAGTCATGTAAGAGAAATTTTTATTCTCTTCCAAGGTAGATATCATTGTTTCAAATTTTGGTATAACAAACCTCATAACTTTTGAAACTATATCACATTCTTCAACTTGTTCTCCTAAACCTCTTCATGTATTAACTATTTCATCTATTCTTAAAAAATAAGCTGCCACATTTTCATCTTCATTCATCTTAATATTATCAAACTACGTTTTTAGAGTTAACAGTTTTGAATCTTTGATTTTTTCATCCCCTTGAGAAATGGTCTCTAACTTGACCCATATGTCACTTGTAAATTGATAGTATACTACTTTAGCAAATACATCTTTAGTAAGACCACATAGAAGAGCATATATTTCTTTTTTATCTAGTTCATAAGTACGCTTATCATTTGGATCAATAGGTACTACTTTAGAATAGTATATTTTTAAATAACCACATCCCACATTCTAACATCTAAAGAATGAAAGAAAGCTTCTATCTTAACCTTCCAAAAAAACATAATCATTATCACAAATAATGAGGCTCTATTAAGAGAGGCACCTTTAGCCTATGCCATTTTACTTCCAAAATGTCCTTGGATAATCCCTATAGGAAGACCTAAAAAGGGACCCTAGCTTTGATACCACTTTTTGGAAGTACATGATGTTTCTAGGAGGGAGGGGGGATGAATCAAAATAAAGTAATTTATTTAACTTTGAGCCTTTTAACTAAATTGAAATGCATAAATAACATTTATCCATAATATAATTCTATGATTTTCAAAATTGAAAAGCATGATATCATAGCAAATGAATGCAACTTATGAAAGAAAGAGACACAAGATTTGTGCTAAGTGGGAATCCCTCAAAGGACTTTCAATTTTATTATAGGGAGAAAAAACCACTCCATTGGAACCTATAATTTTATTGAGCAACAACTCTCTTTTACAACAACAACTTCAACTACTTAGGCTTCAACCCTTCTTCTCTTTACAATGTATTTGTATTCAAATCACTTTCATATATAACTATATGTTTCTTATACACACACCTATGCATATAAATAATTTTATGATTTTTCTTTCAAAGTTCCAAGAAATTATTATGTATAAAAAGAAATATGGCTATATGTACTTTTTCCTTTCTTGTTTTTCCCACATAGACACATTCCCTAATATAGGGTTATGCTAAAGTATATTACAATCAATAAATTTGCATTAGTTACCAAAACTGTAACTGCTTCTAAAATCAATTGTTCCAACTTATTTACAACACATATTTTTAAAAATAACTTTCATGCCCTCTATTAGGAAAGACATCAATCCACGAGACAATAAAAAATCTTCTCTTCCAAATATCTCAAGCAAGATAAAACTCTCATAACATAATTGTTAAAATTTATGGAAAACTTATTCTTAAAAAATCTCTCTCATTAGGAAAATTGAAAAAAATAATTGTTTGGTGGGGAAGGTAATAAGAAATCATTTATCCTCTGCGAAGACAATGATGAACACAAATAATTTTTTTCAACCTAACAAAAATATCAAATCTGAGAAAAATAAAAGCACATGGCACCATTAACAATCTATCATTGAACTTTACTAATCATTTTCCAATTATGTAATTGTATTCTTTAACGAAAAACAAATTCATCATTATATGAGTCTTTTGGAAAGAAAATATTTCAAGGTGTGTTAAGAATAACATTGTCTCCCAAAAATATTTCTTGCAACTTCTTTGCCCAAAAAATATGAAAATAATTTTGCAAATTGTTGTAACAATCTTCTCATTAAACCCTTAGACAAATAGAAGAAGGGTTTTTAATTGAAGACTTTCTTTAACTAGTGAAATCATTCTCCATATTTTTTTAAGAAAAAATGACTAAATCATAAATGAGGAGGAGAAAACATGTCACCTAAAGTCTTCAAAAACTTTCATACCATTTTACCATTAGCATGAGTTGTCATTCTTCCTCACTTTGTTCCACAAGAGTAATACACCAAAGCATAGTGGAAAAAGACACTCAACAAAAAAAAAAAAAACCTTTCATTAGAAGCTGTAGACAAAACACTATAATTAATCTTTGTGTTCCACAAACTTTGAACAGCCATATATGTACAATACCTTTGATAGTAATTTTTAAAATGGTCTCTATTTGACCATATATGTACAATACCTTTGATATTAATTTTTAAAATGGTCTCTATTTGACTACTATAGACTGCAAATTAACATAGTGAAAACCTAGAAAGCAACATCACAAGGGAAAACTTCATTGAGTTGCAACATGTTTCTCATGGCAGTGCTTGTTAGGGTAAACGAAATGAAAACTAAAATATTTTGATAGCTATTTCCAGTTCTTTTCTCTATCCCAAAATATATTTCATTATATTTCAAGTCCAACCATACCATATTGAAAAATGATACTACCTTTACCAAATGATTTAAATTGTTGTCACTACTTAATATAACCACTATGTAAGGTTGAATAAAAACATTTAAGCCATTAGTAATGAATATGATGAGTCATTCCATATAGATATTCCAAGGCATCAAAGATTTGTCAAATAATATGTTTGCCACCTATTTAATATTGCATCAAGGATAACCTATGATCAACAGTAGTGTCATGCCATGGATGGAAAAATTTCTATGAGAAAAACTCATTACAAGTTAAGAAGCAAACCTCAAGAAACCCTAATAATCCTAACCCTTTTCTTAATGTAGAAAAAGTTTAGAAGAAATTTAAGTGAAATGACAATGAAGGGGAATTGAAGAAAATTGAGGTGAACATCAATTTAGGAGGTTGAATAAAATCAATTTAGTTAGATTATTTTTCTAGTTCTTTAATCAAAATACTTCAGGTCTCCATAATGAAACATGACAAGAGACTTAGAATAGCTAGCTCGTTTTGAAGACAAGAGTAAAAGCAATATTGAAACCTTGACTTTGCCTTTAATTATTGTTCAAAGATCTTCAAGGAAAAGTAAAAACTAAACTAACTACAAGCTCAGAGTGCTTAAAAATAATTCAAGGAAGAACTTTAAATGAAATTTAACTATCAAAAATCCATTATGAAAACTTTATATATAGAAATGTGAAACTAAGTAGGCACTTTGGATTTTTAAACCATGTAAGCACCAGCTATTGGTCTAGTATTCTTTGACCACTAGTTCACTAAATAATTCCAATTTATTTTAAAATTTGAAAATTAAAAAAAAACAATTGAAATAGATGAGCTAGGAGAGAAAACAATACAAGACTATACTTATCATTATAGAATTTGCAAATCTATAACAACAAAACCAGATCACTGAGAAGCAACATAGACTACTATGAAATATGTATGTAGAAATGATTGTCGATCACAATAATATAAAAAGAATGCTTGGAGAGGCATCTACCATCTATCATGCCCTATTACACACCACCAGAAACCCTATGTCAAAGATATGTCCATGCCATATTTTTCCCATCTTTGCAATAGAAAAAGATAAATCCACTAGCAAAAACACAACAACAAATTGTGAAGTGTAACACCCCACTCAGGAACACAAAAGAAATAAACCTAATATATTACACAGTTTAGTGAACTATTTTTTTCTAAAGTTTATAAAGCATCAAAGTAACAATGCAGAAGCAATATACACAACAAGCACACCATTTGCACATGTAATTACAATATAGATTTCATTCCTGAAGGGTTCCTTCACATTGAGTTACATTTTAAGATTTTTTTAAATTATTTAAGTCTTAAGTACAATGTCCATAATCATATAAATATTACATATTAATCTCATAAGAAAATACATGAATACAACTGATACAATTAAATATATCTAATATATAACATCCACTACACATTCCAAAAGGTATGTGAGAATAGATACAAGTATATCAACATACAAGATACATGATAATATATATACATCAACTGAATAGAATTATTTGATATAGGAATAAGAATGATAATGGTACAACTACATCCATGAACATCCAATAAATTTTGATCTGAGGGGACCGAAATGGTAAGAAGACACTACCTCCTAACCATGTGATAACCTAGTTAGGCTTCCACTCCAACTGTGCAGGGAAGATAATGAATGATTTGCATACAACTAAATAAACCATAAAATATTCCTAGGCAAGGAATACTAATAACCAAATCTACCTCAAAGGTAACACAAACTACTTAAGAAGAAAAGATAACCAAAGTTGAAACAACACTCATCTAATACCAACACCACATACCAAGTCAATATACATATACCAAGTATATATCAAGTACCAAAAATCATGAGATAAAGTCCATAAAATATATCCACCTCAAATCATAAGACACATGCCAAAAGTACAATCACTATGAATCACAATCACCATCAATGAAAGTAGACGCCAACAATATGTACAACACCAATAATTAGTACAAAACTAGAGTAAAATACTAAATCTATAGAGGAGACTCATGCTACATACTAGGGAGTGTCATCGCATTGTCAAACTACTTGAGTTACCCTGGAATGGTCTCTCATTAGACCCCAAACCCTCAAGCATTGGGTTACCCTAGACTGGTCATTATGGATGGTAGACCCTCAATGTGACACATGTGGAGCGAGAATACCCTCTCATGAAGATGAGGAAAACCAATTATACATCTTGCTAGGTAGCATCACATTCCCATCCTTAGCTTGTACAAGCACTCAAGGCATGGGTGAGGCACATCTCTAACTTATCTTTTTAATGTATCTCAAGCAAAAGGGCTTGGCAAGAAGTTTTAATTACTATATTATCACTTATTATACAACTTACAATAGGTTATCTTGGTATTGACCACTTTGGGTCTCAGACCCCTATTGCAAGTCACTCCCAAAGACACATACCTAGACAACCTCCCCTAACCACATAAACCACAATTATGTCCCATACCACAACACCCATAAAGATAGAAAATGGTTCCTTAACAAGTAACCCAAAAATATTTGGTTCTCAAAACCCAAGTCATCATATATGTTGACCAAATAAATCTCATAAGCATAGGCCTCAATTTTGAATCATAAAGTACACCCTGACATCTAGTCAAATAACCATCATAAAAGAAATCTTAAAAGATGCCTCTGGTGCACATCCTAGTTTGGCCAGCTAAATAGTTCACATAAAAGCCATCATAAAATAAAACATCGCATTAAAATTTCTAAAACCCATCACGAAAAAAAACCACAAAACCTCAAATAAACACACGACAAATAATACAAGGTTCCAATGAACGATTTTGATTAGATTATTTTTAGAATTTTTGTTGGATTATATAAAGGTTATAAAAGTGTAGATAAATTATATGTTAATTGAGTTTTTATGCATTTTCTCTATGTAGATCAACTGGTAATTTAAATTTTATAATCTCATATGGAATGATATAGATCTACAACCTATATTGATGAAAAGATAATTTAATTTCACACATTTTTCATTATTACCAATTCTAAAGAAAAATTCATTTGAATGGTGTAAAATATGAACCTTCCTAGCAGCACTATTCAGATTTGAACGTTACCAATTTAGAAGAAAGAGCATAACTTTTGTTTGAACTATTAGATCTTCATGAAAATTAAGGAAGGTATTCATATTAGATTTATTTACAATCATAAATAACATATTTTCTTAACTATATATTTTGAAAAATTTATAAGTGACTGTTCGTGTGTCTCTAATTAAAAAATCAAACTCAAATAGGCCTAGTTTTAGCATGATAGTCAATATTTGACCATGTTTGTACAAAACAATCATATATGATTTTTATATATGCTAAAAAAAAATCAAAATAGGTCTCTAAAAGTATCTTTACATTTTTGATAAAATATGTTAAATAAAAGTTATAGAAAAATCACATGTTTCAAACCCTCAATACTAACACACAAGTAACTGCAAACAAATTTATTCATAATTAGGAAAACACAAAGAAGACAATTTTTCCAATAGAAATTGCAAGGAGATTTTAAAACCGCTACCTTCAAATACCAAGTTGATTTGTTAAGAAGAAGAAGAAAATCCAATTTTTGACTTTGCTTCCAAGCTTTAAAAAAATGTTTTACTTCAAAATCTAAATGCATAACCTGTAACTTGTCTTCTAAAATCTCTATTCTAAATTACCTTATCATTCTCCAAAAATCTTCTACCACCAAAACACCAGAATGAAATCTTAATAAATAATAAATAAAACTAATAAAACTAAAGTATCTAAAATAAGTAAACTTGCAAAAGAAGGTAACTCAACTAAAAGACTAGCATACCTAAAACTTTAATTCAATTTTTTTGTAAAATAAGCCGAGAGGTATCTAATTTCAAAAAAATTAATATAAATTTAATAAATATTTTATTCAAATTATTCATGAATATTGTATTTGTTTTTATATATACTCTGCCTTGTATAATCTACCTTTCATGTAAAGAATAATGCTAAAGATTTCTTGACTCAATTGTGTGCCAATTTTTAATTTTTAATTTTTCCCTTCTAATCTTTAATTGTTGATCATAGTTGGATTTGGCTATTTTCATTCCCATTTCCTCTGTTTATCCATACGGCTTGAAAATCCATCCGTAACATCTGAGAATCTTTTAGGAAACATCTACCGATTGAGGAGCCCACCATAGAAAGTGAAAACTTGTAATTCCTCATGCCCTCCCCAACCAAATGAGGCGCTTGCCCTGCACCAAACCCTAATTATATATTTTTGGCAAAGATCAAAGTTCTAAATCAAGGCAACAGAATATGCATTTTAGTGTAAAGATCTTTTGTAGATGAAGAAAACAGAATAGAAAGTGTAACGCCCCGCTCGGGAACCCAAGAGAATTAAACCTAACACGTTACAATGTTTACTGAACTATTTTTTTTTTTTAAGTTTAAACAACATCAAGATAACATTAATGTGGAAGCAATATGAACATACACATCAAATACACATATGCAAATATAGATACAGTTTCAATTCCTCAAGAGTTCGTTTACGTTGAGTCACATTTAATAATTTTTAAATTAATTAGTTTAAGTTCCAAGTACAATGTCTTATGATCATAAAGAAATAACAGATACATAATCGCATAAGCAAATGCATAAGTATAAACAATACAATGAAAGTACATCCACTAAATAACATCCACTGCACATGTCGCAGGGTATGTGAAAATAGATATTGTACAATAGAATACACGATAACATATATACATCATCTGAAAAGAAGTCTGTAAGATAAGAAATAAGAATGATAAAGGTACATCTTCTGCAATGAACATCCAACAGCTGGCAATGTGAAGGGGGACCCAAATGGTAAGAAGACACTACCTCCCGACCGCGTGGTTACCTAGTCAGGCTTCCACTCCCACCTTGCAGGGAAGATAATGAACGATCCACATACGGCTATCAAACATAAAACATTCCTAGGCAAGGTACCCCTAATAGCCAAAACTACCTCAAAGGTAACACATACTACTCAAGAAGATAAAATAAACCAGAAAGAAAGAACACTCAATCCAATACTGACATCACATAACCAAACATCATACACAAACCAAGTATAAACCAAATACCAAGATCACAAGATAAAGTCAACAAAAGATAATCCTCCTCAAGTCAAAAGCCACATGTCAAAAGTACAACATAATGAAACACCAATCATCATCAATGAAAGTAAGTAACCACAATAAACACATCCAACAATAGATACACCACCAAAGGTACACAAAATCTATAGAGGAGACTCAGGCTACATACTAGGGAGTGTCATCACATGGCTGCTTGAGTTACCCTGGACTGATCTCTTAAGAGACCTCGAACCCTCAAGCATTGAGTTACCCAGGACTGGTTACTTTGAACCCCGGACCCTCAACATCACACATATGGAAAACTAGAAAGCCCTCTCAAGAAGACGAGGCACTCATCTCATTCCCATCCTTAGTCTATACAAGCACTAAAGGCATGGGTAGATCAAATATCTCTAACTTATCTTTTTAGTGTGTTTTCCCCCCATAAATTTTAATTACTAGGTTATCACTTATTACATAACTTGCATTAGGTTACCCTGGTACTGACCACTTTGGGTCCCGGACCCCTATGCAAGCCACTCCCAAGTCACGTACCTAGACAACCTCTCCTAAGCACATAAAAATATAGTTGTGTCCCATACCACAACACCCATAAAGATCAAACTCGGTTCCTTAACAGGCAACCTTATAACAAGATGGATCAAACTAAATCCAAATACACATAAATGCTCACAAAACAAATCTCATAAGTATAAAACTCCAATTTGAATCACAAGAATCATCACAACATCTAGCCACATAATAGTATCCAAGAAATCTCACAAAACCTCTGGTGTACATCCTAGACTGGTCGACATCTAATCAACACCAAAATCCAAAAGCATAGACCATACAAGCAAAACAATACAGTTTTATAGTTGGGTTTGATTTGAAAAGACATAATAGAGTCAAAAATAACGTTTTCAATTTGCATTTCAATGAACGTTTAAGTGAATAAGATTCTCAATTTATTAAATTTGTTATTATCGATAATTTAAATAAGTTCAATACTTGATTCAAATAACTTACTTATATTAATTAACCTTAGTTAAAAAGATTTTAACTAATTTAATTAATACATATATATTTTAAGCAAAACCATTCTAATAATATTTAATTAATTATTAACTAGATAATACCAATAACAATACTAATTAATTAATTATAAAAATAAATAAATTTTAATAACGTTTATTAATCAAATTCATTAATTAAAATTTTGTTGAATTTAATATAATTATAAAAGAAATTTATTAATAATTATATTAAATATAAAATCGATTAATAAAAATTATTATAAAAATCTTTAAAACCTTTTTTTAAAATATATATATATATTTATAATATTGTTGTGTGATTAAAGGCCCGCCGGCCTATTTCCTGCGGCAGCAAGGTACCCTGCTGCACGCAGCAGCAGTACAACTGCTGCCTGCGACAGCAGAGGTACCGATTGTCGCGGCTTATTAAAGCCGACAGCAAGTACGGGGGGGTGGGGTATATCCCAACCCCTTTTAATATTAATTTTTTTTATAATAATTTGTAAATCATTTTTTTTTTTTTTATAAAAGGATTTGTTTATTATATAAAATTTATAATTATAAAAAGTTTATTAAATACTTTCTTTCTAATATATAGATATATATCGTTTAACACAATACTCCCCTTCTATGATCACAGTAAAAAAAAATGCAAATATATATACATATATATTCTTTGTTTATAAATGATTAAAATTTTAGTCTAATAGGAACAATAAATCGAACCATTCAAATTTTCAATCCCAAGATTTTCATTTCCACAAACAAACCCTTTCTAAATTTAAATTTCTAAATTCCAATTTAACTCAAAAGCCCAGATCCTGATTTATTTCCAATTTCTTTCAATTGCAGAATGAGGTTATTTAAATAGTTTTTCAATCCGAATTCACAGATGGAATCAAAAGCAAAAGATGTAGAACGAAGGGTGGCAAGATTCATACAACGAAATTTGAGAAATCAATTTCAACAAGCATGAAGAAGACAAAGATCCGAAAATATTTCTACAATGGTTCACAAACCCTACCTTGATCTGATGCTAACAATCTGGTGAAACCCTTGCTAATCCAAACCCTTCAAAGCTTCCAAAGATTTCTTTGTTCCCCTTTCCAAAAGTGTGTTCCCTGAAACCTGTGTCTAAAAAATCTCCCTTCAAAAATGAACCCTCAAATTTTGATAAGGAGTTCTCTTCCTACAATTGGGGCACTAATTGTGCGTTTACCCAAGAGGTCTCTTGATCCATTTCGTTAACTCTAAAATCAACCTTTATTTATCTTATCTTTCATATTTTCATGCACGTTAAATGGATTATTAAATCTCTTTATTTAATTTCCACTCAACTTCTATTTTAATCAATTTATAAGTTATAAATCTCATGCGTACTTAATGCGATTAAATATCTTTATTAATTTCACATGTTTAATCTTTTCAATTAATTTCTTTTATTTCCAACTCATGCATAAATCATGCGCACTATAGTCTTTATGATAATTAAATATCTTTTCACTTTTAATTTCATTTTAGAAACTTAATTGATAAAATATTTATTAACTTAAATAACAATAATATTTAGCATTTATTTAAAAATGCACTCTAAATATATTATTATTAAATTAAATAAATATAATCACGTTCTAAAGTTAAACTTTAATTTTTATCTCCAATATTTAATTCTCTCTTATTTAATTAATTCATTCATGCACAATTAATTTCCTTTTTAAAATAAAATATTCTTTTATTATTCCTTCATGCACTTTAAGTGAATTGTTAAATTACTTTATTTAACTTTCCACTTTACTTTACTTTAATAAATTTATAACTTTAATCTCATGCGCACTATAATAAAATATCTTAATCAAGTTCACATATTTTATCTTTTAAATTAATCTCTTATATTTAAAACTCATTCATGCGAGCTTAAATCTTTTCCATAAATTAATATCTTTTTCCTTTTTAATATATTTTTGAACGTTTTAATTTGATAAATATTTATTAACTTAAATAACAATAATATTTAGCATTTATTTAAAAATGAACTCTAAATATATTATTATTAAATTAATAAATATTATTACGTTCTAAATTTAATCTTAAAACTTTTATCTTCAATTTAATTCTTTATATTTAATTAATTTCTCAATTAATTAAATATAATTAAATATTCATAATATCATAATAATTTTTCATTAAATTAAATCATTAATTTAATCTTTTAATTTAATTAACAAAAAATTCATCAAAGACTCACAAAACAACATACGCAAAAAAATACTCACGGGTTTAAAAAGGGTAGACAGTCTGTTACGAGTCCTCCTTGCAGGACAAGTATTATAGGCTTATGGCTAGGATTGGACCTGATCATTATCTTCCCATTCTCACCATTTGAGTATTTGTAATAGGGCACGCTCATCCTGGCAATTCAGGGAAGTCGATGCCCGGTACCTACATCCTGCATAAAAGACGAGCATGTACATGTATATAATATATCTAAACTAAATAGGCAATGGTAGAGAGTGGTTCATCGTGTAGATCCAGGCTAGCAGGTGACTACGACTCCCTCCCTTAACCACATCAAACACGTCAGACAGAAAGATAAAACAAACACGCACACCATACACATGCCAGTATGGGGTAAGTATTGTAAAAATCATAAGTCTAACATCAAATGCGTACATATAATAATGCATCTCTATCAATACAACATAATCATCATTAAAGACATCATGTTAACATTTTTATGAAAGAAACCATATTTACTAACTAGGATCATTAAGACATCATTAACGTCATGTGAAATGAAATCAACAAGTATATATATATGGAATCCAAAACATGAAATAATATCATAATATTGTAAATCCAGTATCTCTAAACTAATCAAAGCATAAAATCAACCTAAAGCAAATTAACAATGATAACAGAAATGTGATCTAGGGGCAGGCACTACAGAAAGCATGGCATATCATCCTCTAAAGAAAATCGAAGAAAGCATGCCACTAAGATCAAGGTTGAAGCTTTGGGAGAAGGAAGAACTCATCCTAAACTGATGGATCAAATAGAAGGAAACAAGGTGCAGGAACATCCAAAATGAAATATATCAATTGCTCAGCTTTTATTTCGTGTTTCTTGGCATTGTTCTAATCGCAATTTTCCAAGCATCAGCGCAGCTAAATCTGAAAGCATGAAAATGATGGTGGAGTCCTTTCCTTCTCATAGCCATTGCTCTAGTAGTCATGCTCGGTGGCATCCACAAGAAATTTCACCTTCAGTCGGAGATTCAAAAGCAGGTGGATGAAGAGAAGGAGTCTAGGGCCCTACTACAGTCGATTCAGCAAATGAGAGCGAAAGGAATCAAATTTGACATAAATGAGCACAATCTGTCCACTAGAGGGTGCCTAGAAGGAAAGACTCTGAGGGCTTTGGATTGGGAGTAGTGGTGGTGTTAAGTTTTCCTTTCTCTAATTTTCACAATTTTAATTATATTTTAGTGTACTTTTTTTTTTCTGACATGTAAATGAATGTAAAAAAAAATTTCAAAATGAAAAATGTTTACATTGAAGATTGTTGCCACTGTAGAAAGCCTCTCGGCTTAAAAATAATAGTTTTTCTTTGTTTTCTTATATTTTTAAAAATAAATAAAATCACTTTATTTATTTTTTAAGAAAATAAATACATAATTTATACTTTTTTCCATTTATTTTAATATTAAATAAATAAATATTATTTACTTTCTTTTCACAAAATAGATTTATCTTTGTTTATAATAAAATAAATAAATATTCTTTATTTTAAATTAAATAACTTATTCCCCACTAAAAAATATTATTTTAATTTTATTAATTAATGTGTAATTGAATTGCATATAATTAGCTTAATCATTAATAATAATTAAAGCCCACTAATTATGTGCAACTCTAATTTTTTTATCAATGATTAAATATTTATGATAAATCAATATTTAGTCTTTAATATTTTAATTTATCATTTTTCCAACTTTCACATTTAGACTTTTTAAATCAAGTCTTTTAAATTAAATAAAAAAATTTGATTACCCAATTAATTAAATATCCTGATATAACAATTATTCTTTTTATTTAAATAATATTCATTAGTTTCAATATTATGTGATTGATCTAAATATCACAATTTTTTAATTTATTTTTTAAGGCAAAAGTGGCAAGCCACTATATTATTTTATTATTTTATTAATTCTGATTCAACGAGGCCAATTGGTTAACTGGAATAAAAGTGTTGTGTTTTTTCTCAATACCCCTATTCTTAGACAACATAAAATTGCCAAAATCCTTGGATGTTCTATAGGTTCTTTCCCTTCTTACTATTTGGGTCTTCCTTTAGGCTTGAAGGCTTCGGATTCCTTCTGGGAAGACCTTATTAACAAATTCAGCAAGAAGTTGGCTAGTTGGAAAGGGAACCTTTTAAGCCAGGCTGGTAAATTAATTCTTCTTAAAGCTTCTCTCCAAAGTATACCAACTTATGCTTTAAGTCTTTTTAAAATCCCCACTAAATTTGCTGAGGCTATTGAAAAAATCCAAAGGAATTTTTTATGGATTGGTTCAAAGTTTCAAAAGAGAATGCCTTTAATTGCTTAGGACCAAGTTTGTAAACTGGTCAGGGAAGGTGGACTGGGCATTTGGAAAATCAGAAGCATGAATAAAGCTCTTCTAGCTAAACAAGGATGGCATGTTTTCCATGAAAACAAAGAGTGGAGTACCATTTGGAAACACAAGTACCTTCTTAATTTTGTTTCTCTTTCTGATTTCTTCTCTTCTTCTGATGTTATTCATCCTTCCTCCATATGGGGAGCTGTGCAAGGAACAAAGAAAATTCTCGGAGAAGGGTGCTCTTGGAAAATTGGTAATGGGATTAGGGTGAGATTTTGGGAAGATGTTTGGCATAAGGATCACCCCCTAATTGAAGATGTTCAAGATATGACACAAGTTGACTTATGCAAGCAGAGATATGGCACTCTTGTTAGTCATTACTGGCAAAACGACTCTTGGGTGAACTTGAAGGACATTGATCAAAGCTTCAATCACATCCAATTATCTCTCAATGTTGTTTCTCTCCACCCTTCTTTTGAGGATGAGATTATTTGGTATGTTGATCCTAGTGGGAAATTCAAAGTTTCTTCTTTCTTTGTTTCTAAGGAGAAGGAAAATCTTCCCTTTTCGTCTCAGGCTTGGACTAAGGGTCTCATTCCTAAAATTAACATCTTCTTTTGGGTCCTACTTCAAAATAAAATTCGGACCCTTGATAACTTGTAGAAAAGAGGTATAAATTTGGTGAATAGGTGTATTTTATGCAAGAATGGATTTGAAGATAGAGACCACCTATTTCTGAACTACTCTTATACCCAGCAAGTTTGGACTGAGATCCTAATGTATTGGAACTTGATCTAGGTTCATCAAAACAATGTGGAATCTTCTTTTAAAAACTGGAAATGCCCTTCTAAGAATTCTGATGTTCAATTCCTATGGAAAATTACTCTTCCTCATCTCTGGTGGGGTATTTGGAAAGAAAGAAATAATAGAATTTTTAGAAACAGAGAGGCTCCAGGATGGGTGCTTGGTCAAAATATTATTAGAGCTTTTAAGGAGAATTTCATATCTCTGAAGAACCTTGATCAAACCTTTCCTATTGATAATCCAATGCTTTTTTAAAATCCTAAACTTCAAACTGATAACCCAAGATTGACCATCTCTTGGAGTTCCCCCCTAATGGTTGGATTAAAGGAAACTTTGATGGTGTTGCTAAGGGAAACTTGAGAAGTGCGGGTTGTGGAGGTGTGTTGAGAGATCATATGGGAAATGTTAAAGATGCTATAGCAATCCCTATAGGCCAAACTAATAGTCACATTGCTGAAGCAACGGCTGCCCTTTATACTATGAAAATTGCCATGGATTTGGGATGTCCAAATTTATGGTTGGAAGGTGACTCTTTAAATATTGTTAATATCCTAAATAATAAAAGTTCTATCTCATGGTCGATAGAGGCCACAATCAAGGAGATCAAATACCTTATTCAAAAATTTGAAAAAGTTGTCATATCCCATACCTTTCAGGAGGCCAACGATGTTGCTGATTGGATAGCCAACTATGCTATCCTAACGGGACAAATGGTGAGGTGGACTGATGAATTAACTAACCAAGTTGATCTCAAAGCAATTATTCATTATGAAGCCATCCATGCGCAAGTGGGAAAGATTTGTAAAGATTAGAAAGTTAATGATTTCATGGAGTGATCATATTATTGCCATATTTTCTTCTCCAAGGAAGTACGCTCAAATGAATGCGATGTGGTTTTCAAACGTATCTCTGAAAAAGGGAGTCTCTTTTGATGGGACAAAAAATAGTTTTCATTTTAACCCTTTCATTCTTTGCGTCTAGTTACTCTGGTTTGAGTGTGTTCTCTATTCTCTGCAGACGGGAGGCAAACCGTGCAAGCAAGAACCAAAAAATTGTGATGCCTGGAAGGCTCGTGAGGATGTATGGAAAATTTTGTAGAAATAAAATGTGACTTGTTATCTAGAGTGACTCAATGGTTTTAAACCACACATCACTACGGCTTTCTTTCAGAACTAGTCCAATGACAAAGTCACTCTCCATGGTGTTACTGTGAAACTTACGAAGGATTTTATTGCAGAGATCACAGGGCTCCCCATAGCGGGCATAAAATTCACCAAGCAAACCAGTATTTCAAATGCAACCTACAAAAAGTTTCTGAAAACAGAAGATGAGGAGAAGCAACTAGAAAAGAGTGGTGATTTCTTCGATGTGCATCAGATAAAGGAGATCTGGAGGGATGTTCTTTGTTGTATCCATGAGTATTTCATACTTGATGGAAGAAGTAAAAGAGTTCATAAATGCCACTTTTTTTTTAAAAATCACTTTAGACACAAAGATAGAATATATTTCCCCTTCTTTTTGTGGTTTTCTTTACTTCATAGTTTAGAAGCCCATAAGAAGGAGTCCAGACCCATTTTACATGAAGGGTTGATTCTTCTTATTGAGGGGTATTGTAAAAATAAACACATTGCCTCTACTCCCTCTAAGGACAAGAAGACGGACTCCATTAAGAGTAAGAATGGTGACTCTATTAAAGGTAAAGATAAAGCCCTGAATTTGAAACCCTCGGCTTCTCAAAAACATGAGGATGAGGAGTCTGAGACCAAGAAATCAGAAAGCCGTGAGAATATTAACCCTGAGGATGAGGATGATACTGATGTCAAGGATTTAAGCTCTAATTTGGATGGGTACCCAGAGACTGAAGGTAATAATGAAAAAGGGAAAGAGGAAGCCAATAGTGAAGGTAATTTTGAACAGAGTAAATCTGTTAAAGAGGGTAACCAGGCTATATCTAGTGGGGGTGATAAAGCAGAAGATAACACTATCGAGAATCCTATTGAGAAGAGTAAGGAGGAACATACGGCTAAGATTGCTTCTCCTGTCAAGGGGATAGAGGAAGAAAAAAGGAAGGACTCTACTCACATAGAGGACTCTGTCAAGGCTCAAAAGGAGGATCAAACGAAAATGGAGGATAACAATGACAATTTTCGCTCCCCCCCACATGAGACTGCTGAAGATGATGGTGATTCAATGCAGAGGGATACCATGCTCACCTTCCCACATTCTACAAAGGTTAAAGCCGACACCATGCTCAAAGTAGATTCCTGGATCTATAATGAAATGATGGGTTTGAAGAAAAAGGTGGAAATTCTGCAACAAAACCAAGATACTATCAATGCCAAACTTAGCCAACTAGAAGGGCAGATGGGAGACATCCCTAACAAACTTAACAACTATGAGCAAAACCTCAGAATGTTAATCAAGGAGAGTGCCACTAAGATGGAGCAGGTCACCTTGAGTATATGTGTGGCCGCTACAAGCCTGGGCAAAAGGGCTAATGAAGAAATCACTTCGGCTGAGGGTTCGAGCAAAAGAACAAGGCAAAGCTCGAGGAAGAGTGCAATGAAAGTTGTTGCTACTTCGGTTGCTGATACCATTCAAGAGACTGCAGCAATTGGTAAGGAAGCTGCTAAAATGATCTTAGAGCTACAATAGTGGCTCTGGGTCAGGTTCTCTAGTTTCGTTCCTGTCTGGTGCTGGTTACTAGTTGGGGTCTCTGGTCTTGGTTTTTTGGTTTTTCTCATTTAGACTATTAGTGGTTCCAGGTCCCTGTAAAACCTAGGTTAGTTTGTTTTTGGACTTTTCTAGTGGTTTCAGGTCCCTGTAAAACTTGATTTTGATGTTGTTTTACAGTTTGTTGAAGGTTTCTTTTTCCTGTTGGGTTGTAATGCTTTATCTTTCTGCTTTTTGTTAAAGGGTTTCAGGGTCCCTTCAAAACCTATTTTTATCGTAATCTAAAATGAGGTCAACTGGGAAAGAATCAGAAAAGAAAACCTAGCATCATCCATAATATATACAAAAGTATAGATAGTTTAAACAAATAAATACAAGAGGTATTTCAACTACCACCCATCGCAAAACAGAAAGTGTCATGGCATTGTGGTAGTCTCCAAGCATTATCTTCATGACAATGACCTAGCAAAAAACACAAATCTTACAAATCTACCCAATCAAATCCAAAACCACCTTCAAATGACCCTAGCTCACTAGGAAGAGGGCCCAAGCCAGTACAAAAATCTGAGGAGGTTTGAATCTAGTCCAAATCCAAGTAAACTTAATCAACTAATTCCCAAAAAATCTGTTCAATCGGCAGCACTGAAGCTACATTCATACCCCTAGAAGCTGAAGCAATAGAATCCTTCTGTAAATCAAACAAAGCCTAACCTACTAACTTAATAAGCTCCACCAATTGAACATCCATTAAATTTGGTGCAGAGGGCAAAGCATATTTCAAATAATTAAAGCTGCCAGTGTCTACAGCTTTCTTAATTGCTTCAAAAATATCAAAAAACTCATGTTTATGCAGAAGTTGATAATGTGAGAACAAACCACCAACTAGTGCCGCTCCATTCCATAAGTCATACTTTTGCATACCCAAAATCAGTTTATTATCAACTAGATAACGAGGATGGATTACCTTATGGGCCAATGTTTGAAGAAAATTAGGTGACTGTATTAAATCCATTACATTAGAAAGGAAAATTGAAATAAACTGAGATGGATATAGAAACATAAGTGCCGAAGAGAAAAAGAACTCTTTACCAATAATATGTTGAATAGGTCTTCGAACTATGGATGAGTAAATTAAAAACATTTGATCTATCACTTCATCCGTAATAATGTTCGATAACACCTTTTCCTCCAAAGATGATGATAAAAAAAATACAAAAATTTCTTTGGCATGATGGCATGGTGCTGTTTGTGACACATATCACAAGCCTGAGTGATATCCCACCCATAATTCATCTTGTAACCAGATCATAAAATTGTATTCTTGCAAAGAATGTAACTGAAGGCTAAGGTAAATAAAGATTGCAATCCTCATATAATAAATTATACAGTGCAACATGCTAAAAGCCATCTATATTTGTACAAGAGAATGTCCTTGCAAGAGCTGAAAAAGTACTGGCAACAGTGTATTTTAATGACTTGGATTTAGCCACATGAGAAAATCAAATCCCAGTATCAAAAAATTCAATGTCATCAGGGAATAATCAGAATTGAAGCACTTAAAATATACTGTGCAAGTCATGTCATCATAAATGTTTCTAAGTAAATCATTCAACATTTATTAAAATGTACTCTGTTACCAGGGAAACTCGGCACTTATTCTGCAACTAAAAACCTTAAACTTAGCACCAAAACTTGGCACGGACAAGTTTTCAATCAGCAAAAAATATACAGCTTTGCATCACTCGGCACCTGAACATAGGTCTATGATATCAGACAACATTACTCGGCATCAAATACCATCTTATTGAACTCGTCATCTAAAACTAATCGGCACCTGATACAATTCTGAGCAACTCAACACCTGATACCAATCTGGACAACTCAGCACCTAATACAAATATTGTCAAACAAGCACTTCACCAACTAACTGACATACACCTCTACATCGCTCGACACCTCTAACTGACCAGCTTAGCACCTGATACAATTCTAAACAACTCAAACTAGCACTACACCATCTAACTAACCAGTTTGGCACCTGAAACAAATCTGAACAACTTGGCTCCTGATACAATTCTAAACAACTCGGCAGTTGATACTACTCTGGATAACTCGGCACCTAATGCAAATCTAGATTACTCAGCATCCTGATACAATTTTGGACAGCTCATCACTTGATACAACTCTAGACAACTTGGCACTTAATGCAAATTTGGATTACTTGACACCTAAACAACATACTCAACACCTGATAAAGCTTGGTCTACTCGACACTAAGGGGCATTTGAATTTAGTTCACAAAACTCGGCAACCATGGCATCTACTCGGCACCTAAAATATGAACTTTACATGCTGAGTGGGTAGATGTAGATGCATCCAAGTCTTATTGAATAAGATTTTGAAGGACCTTGTATTTCTCAATAAAAGGAAAAGGTTGAAGAGTAGAAGTAGTAATCCTCGCACAACCCAAATTTGATAAAAAAACCTTTAGCTTTATTCCCTTCTCGATAAATATACAAAATGCTAATACCCAAAAATTCATCGAGAAGTCTCCAAATCTGATGAAGAACAAATTTTAGTTTCCAAGAAATGATGTGCCTATGGATACAAGCATCAATAATAACTGACGAAACCCCTTCTATATGTAGCCTATGGAAACAACCCTGTTTAGCTAGAATAAGTCCAGCCAATAGTGCATGAGCCTCTGCAATATTATTAGTGTCAATAGTCAAAGGAGAAATTGTGATAGCCACAACCTGGCCAGAGGGATTTCTAATACATGCTCCAAAACCCGATGGGCCATGATTTCCTTTTGAAGCTTAATCAAAGTTCAGCTTCCAAAAATCATATGCTGGAAATTATTTCTAGGTAAGAGAGAAGATGGGGAATAGTTAATTTTCCAACCATATGGTATGAACAAATGTTTCCATTTTTGGACAATTTGAGAATCCCATTGGGTCACAATCAGGTTGATTTTAACCACTTTTAGACTAGAATTAGTCACTTCCGAGATTGATTTTTCAATACCATTCAAAACAATGTCTAGAGCGAGTGATTCCTTTCTAAAAATACCAATTAAAAATTTTACCAAATAAATAAAATAGTCAAATCCACATAAGCAATACCATTCAAAACCCAAACTCAAACAACACACGCAAAGACAAACTTGCAAGTTTAAAAAGGGGTAGAGAGTCAATTATGAGTCCTTCTTCCAGGACAAGTGTTTAGGTTATGTCTGGGATTGGACTTGATCATTATCTTCCCATTATTACCATTAAGTTATTGTGATAGGGCACACTCATCCTAGAAATTCAAGGAAGTCGATGTCTACTACTTGCATCCTGCATAAAAAGCAAGCATGTACATGTGCATAAATATATCTAAACTAAACATACAATGGCAGGAAGTGGTACATTGTGTAGATCCTAACTAGAAGGTGACAATGACTCCCTCCCTTAACCACATCAAACACATTTGACATAAAAGTAAAATAGACACACACACACTATACAAATGCAAGTATGAGGTAAGTACCATAATGAATCATGAGTCAACTCATCAAATGCTCAGATCTAACAATGCATTACTATGAATGTAAAATAATCATCATTAAAGACATATCATTTGACATCATTATGAAATCAATCACATTTACTAACTAAGAATCATTAAAGAAACATTAACCTATAAGTAATCATAATCATTATACAAAATGTGACATATAATCAACTATGTAATCATAAATAATATCTTGAAGTCATAAAATAACATCATACCATATATCTTTGACACTAACACATGTATGAAATAGGCCTAGAAGAGTTCAACATATATAATATAAATCAAACAATGAGTGAGCATTACATGAAGTAGCAATAAAACTGAATAATCATTCTTTAATGGATTAGTTCTAACAAGTATGGGATATAAAAGGTTGTGCATAGTTTCTAATGGACGGAAAAGCACTTCAAGTGCCTGACAATATTAGTCTCATGTCTTTACCGCAGGGACTAATAATTATTATTATTCTCATACCTTAATGATAAGGACTAATAATAATAATAAATGAAAATACCAGTGCAGACAAAAATACAGTCACCATGTTTAGTATATGCGGTATGTACTCACTCCACAAGGTATTTATAAGTTCACAAAGATTAAATATGGATTAACAATGAAGGATAATATTGGTGCAGACAAAAATCCACTCATTGTGTTTATCTGTAAACAAAAAATTCTATCTAATTCATGTGCCAGATGTTTCATGGTTGATCCCAAGCTCTACTAAAAATGATCTAATTTCAATAAAGTGTCTTGTCTATAAGACTGATCTAGTAAATAGTTTATCTTAAAACTGGTTTTACATTGAACACGTGAAAATAGATACAAATAGAACTACGATAAGATTGATTGTATAAAATTTGTACAAATATAAATAAACAACAATTATCAAGAATCAAAAAGAATGAACCAAGTTCATAATATAAAAATAAAACATTCATCATTATATCATTTTTGTAAATCCTATTATCAAAATAATTCAAAACTAAACATAAAATAGTATTAGCAAAATAAATTTTATCATTAAGTTAAAATAACAAAAATACCATTATAATTCTTAATTTAAAATGTTAATTGGAATAAAAGTCTATTGTATATCAGAAAGAAATCAAACTTCAATCAATGCATAACTAGATTTAGGGTAGGATCTATAGTTGAGTGCCTTAGCTTTGCACTTCACAAAAGCTTATGTGGAAATCTAAAATCACTCCCAATTTTCTCACCACCATACTTGCCTTAAAACTAAGGTTTGAGAGCCATATCATCAAATATGATATTACTTCATCATGTTTTTTCTCAAACAAACAAAGATGAGATCAATGATCATGTTTAAGGAAGAACCATGTAGTCATCATTCAAACAATAACTTTAAAATGACAATATTGATCAAATATTGTTAAAGAAAATATAAATTAAATCAATAGATATAGATGTTAAAAAAAAAATGTGTATTAGATCTTTTCCTCTATAAAACTGCATCCTCATAAAGTAATTCATTTATCCAAAACCATTATTTCAAAATACAATGGACATGTAAACAGAGAAGCAATGGCTTACAAATTAAATAATTCCAAGTGATTGAAATGCAAGATATAAAGATAAGAACAAAAGTTTCCAACTACAAGATAAGGTACAAATATTTAAGAAACAATATCACCTAATCGTATTTCAACAAGGATTTTGTAGCAAAACTTACTTGTGTCCTACTATAAAACAAGTGCAACCTAAAAATAAGAACTAATGCTAATTATCTTTGTGTGTCCTAGGAGTAGAAAATTTCCTTCTAATCTTGCATGCAATGTGTATGTCAAACTATATACATTCTTCCAAAGAGGCACACTGGTCTTTCCCTCTTCTAAATAACCCCAAAAACATGAATCCTTTTCTAAACATGAAGTTTAAGCAAAAACCTTTCTCATTATGTTGTTTATAAGCATCATAATAGACAATGGTGTTGTCCTTACAATGCATTTCATAGATTCCAGCTCTACCACATAATTCTGCATTGAGGTTTCCCACTCAACATTAATTTTCCCAATGTTCAAATCTCGAACATTTTTCAATTGTCTAGATTTTTTGAGAGCAAATAATGCATGGTCATCCTATATAAAGTCAAAAGTTGTCAATCTCAATATCCATAAAAATGAAACAGCATTAATAAGGGAAAAGAAAATAGAGAAGTAACAAACTACCAGAGCTATAAAAACCAATGTTTAAATGGAACAACTAATAAATTGATGAAGGGGCATCTTGCCTACCTACAACAAGATGAGAGCATCAAATAAACCAAGGAATGAACATCCACCAAATGTTAATGTGAGGAATCATTCTTTGATAATTACCCTATAACAATTTACATTTAAATAGTAAATTATAAATAATCTTAATTACAAAATTATCTTTAATTATAAATATTTTTAATATTAAAAATATGTTATTTTAAAATATTTAAGTATGAAATTTTTTTTTTTTTAAATTGATAATTTTTGTAATCTTTCTAAATTCAAAACTAAAATATATTTTTCAATCTTGTTTGAGGCTCTACACACTTGGATTGGGGAGTGGAAGAATTTTGTACTAATGTCTCCATTTTTTAGCCATAACTCCCTGGCTTTGTCACAACAATACAATTCTTCATGCTAAAATACTTCAACCAAATCAACTTTTAATTTTTGTTCCAATCTAAATTCCTCATTATGCATGTCATTCAAGATGACCATCTTGTTTAGTTAGTTGAGCTCATCTGCAATGTGAAGTTTCTCTAGAAAGATGTTCTAAAAGGAAGATTTATTCCAAATTAGCATCCTCTATTTAATGTACTGAAGCTTTTTGACCATTTTAAAGTTGGGAGAACTCCAAAACCTAGCTTCAACCTACCAATTTTCCAACAAAGAAGGAGATCTTTGTATGTCCACCACATAGACAAGAATTTGAAAGGTGCAATGGGTCTTGGTGTAAGGACCCTCCTCATATGTACTTATCAAATATGAATCCTCTGTTAAAACTGTTATAGGAGATTGAATCGGATATGAAGTAATGTTTTATGTTGTGAATGTCCTAATGAAATTTAGATTAGTTGATACATCCATGTTTTAATACTCAGTGATTCGAAAGATACTACATTATCTTGATTGTTTAAACTTTAAAATTTCACTAACGATAAGATGAGGTGTTTTCACCCAATGATGATGATGTTGATTATGGTACCTCGATGATTGGGTTGTATGAAATTCAAATGGTTAGTATGCCCTATGGATGATGTTATGATGTCTAGGTATATCCATGCCTAATGATGATTATTCTAGTACTTTAATCTGAATTAATGAATAAGTTATGTTATATTGATTATGTGATTTTTGATGATTAAATGTGAGTAGAAATAAATTAAATAGTTAGTTATATGAAATATTCATGTTTTAATTTATGTGATTTCCCTGATAAGTTGTATATGTATATGTATATGTATATGTATATGTATATGTATATGTATATGTATGTATGTATATATATATGTATATGTATGTATGTATATATATATGTATATGTATGTATATATATATATATATATATATATATATATATATGCATGAGATTTTCTTGAGCTATTGATGTGTGCAATGAGTATGCAAGGATAGTTTAGCTAGAAAATCTAATGAAGAAATGGAACTGAACCCTATGTACCAATTGTGGAAACCAGGGTTGAGTATAACAAAAAATGCAGACCCCATTGTTCGTATTTTATTTGTATCATGGAATGAATGAATGTATCATTTTGTAATCTTTAAGTGTTAATGTTTTGTAACAGTGATTTTTCAGTGTCACTTGACACTCGTGAATTCTATATGCATTCCAGCATGATAGTTAAGGTTAACCAAGTAACCTAAAGATCTAATTTGGTCTCGGTTAGTGACCTTTTTACTAATCAGTTAGTAATTGAGATTAATTACCCTAATCAAGATTAGTGAGTAATCTTCTTTTTTGAAAGTTGTTAGAAAGTCCTAAAAATCCCTAGCTTTAGTTAGGTCCCTAATTAGTCCTTAAGGCCAAAAATCATGAAATCTAAGTACCTGAGGGGTATGGGTATGGGCTAGGGGCATTTTCCACCCCCCTAGCCCCTTCTGTTGACTTTTATGGTCACTCAAAAACCCCATTTTTGCTTTATTGCGAAAATTGAATATTTTCATCGTGAGTTAGATAACTTTAACTCCACCTTGAGGTTAGCCTATGTCTAGTTGAGTTAGAAGACTCTAGAACTTTTAGGCAAGTGGGGGAGTTATTTCTTTTTGGGTGGTTGAGTTTAGGATCTTATTTAGAGGCAAATTTGAGAGGGTTTGAGTGTTCATCCAACCTCTAGTTTTAGAGGGCATTTTTATGATTGAAGGAGAAGGAGAGGAAAGGAAGCTCATCTCAAATTTGTTCATTTTTCATAACTCAATCTTGAAGGTAGGAATCCCTTAGCTCATGTTGTTCATGTTTTGTTGCATGCTTAAGTTATTCTATTTGGATATGTATGTTCATGTGTGTGTTGAATATGTTTGGGAGGGATTGAAATAGGTTTTCTTAAATGTTTTTTCTTTGTTTTTGCTTTGTTTTTTGAAGGGATTGTATGGGTTGTATTGGCATTACTCACCCTTGGATAGGGCAGAAGTGGCCATGTACAAGAAGAGGTCTTTAGTTGGACTCTAACAGTGTAGAGTCTCTTCTTAGGATGAGAAGAGGGAGAGAGGGTAGGGTGTTATGGGCCCCTACTCGTCAACACAAACCACGTTTTGAGTTTTGGAATGTAAGAATGGAAGAATGGAAGTTCTCAAGTTTATAGCCCCGAAAGGACACCTGTTATGAATCCACCTTCTCCCTAGTCTAGTTCAATGTCGAACCTATAGTGCAAACCTGGATGGGAGTGAATGTTGAATTTGTCTTCATGTTGAGTTTGGTTGTCTCCCTGTCAGTTTTCATTCTCTCCATGAGCATCATGATGTGTTGTAGATATCGTAATGGTTTCCTTGTTGTGGAGCCAAGAAGGAAATTCAAAATTGTATTAAAATTCAGTTATGTTGGGAGATTTCTCCTCGAGATTGAAACCCTGTGTAAAAATGTTATTTTAACTTATTGTGGAAATGGGAACGATGTCGATTTTTCTTCCTAGTTCTTTCCCAGTGGAGCCTTTGAATCAGGTGGTTCAATAAGAAAAAGATTGAGTAATATTCTTATTTCAACTTTCTTTGCATACATGTTACTTAAAAATCAGATGTGATGATGTTTACCTTACTGCGGCATTCGTATGTTTCGTAATCATGTTCATTTGATTTGGATTCATTAGATAAAAATGATGATAAACAATCATGCAATTAAAAGTTCAAAATATGTTAAAGAGAATTTGATGATATGATTGGTATTTCATTTCATAAATTTTGTGAGTATTAGGAAGCATAATGCTCCTTTTCAAATGTTCAAGCATTACATTTAACATCTACGTTATAAATCAACTTAGAAAAAAATACCCCCCCTTGACTAATAAATAAATTTGAAATTTCCATACTTAGACAATAAAAATGAACAAAAAAAAAACATCTCAAAGAGCAAAAAAGCTCACTGGATTTTTTATGGTAGAAAGGATAATTATTTTCCTTGCAACAAAGAATCTAAAAGATTCCCTAAATATCCTTGTTGATTTTTATGAACATTTTTTTAATTTTGAATAAATAAATAAATAATAGAAGGAAAGGAAATAACATAGGTTAATATCCTAAATATCATAAGTTTCTAACTACTTAACTTTACATCATAACTCCTTCTAAGCTATCCTCACCAAAAAATAAATAAACTTTTAAGCATAAATGCTTATCCTCTCTTACCTATTTTAGGCATTGATAAGAGGCCCAAAGGATCTACATTAAAGAGTAGCATGTGCCCCTATGTGAGTTGACACATCATCTTCCAAGCAAATGAGATTTGGGGCAAATTTGATTGGAGCAGGTTGTTTTAAAGTCCAAACTATTCATACCTTTTTACCTTTTCTACCTTCCTCTTACCCTAGTTGATGATCCTCCTTGGGCCACGTGAAGGAATGATTTGATTGTAGTTTAGCTTTCAAAATGTGTTTAAGAGGGATAAAAATCCCCATCGACCAAGTCAAGGAGGTGCATTTATGGTGGAACTTTCACTTTGTTCCTCCATGCATTTTTTTTTTCTATGCCAACATGCAGGTTGTCTTGACCTTGGTCTACATGTAGGCCTTCCCACTTGGACATGCACTTGGGAAGAGCCCCAGCTTGGGAAGTGTGTTTTCCTTGCTTGAGTGGGTAGTTAGGTGGGGTATGGGGTAGTTAGAAATATTAGTGGGTGGGATAGTTAGGTTTGTTTGTAGTTTTTAAATAAGGTATTTTAAAATTTAAGTTAGTTTAAGTTATTAGATAGTTTTAGTATTATTTTAAGTATGTTCTTAATTAGTATTTTTTTTGTAATGTTAAGGGATTAGGTTAGTATTGTTAGGAATTACTTAGTATTTTAAATGAAGTGTTAATATGTAATTAGTATGTTTTAATTAAGTTAGTTTTTAGTGTTTAAATATTAGTTAGTTATAATATGTCAGTAAATTATTTGTTTTATTAAGTTAGCATTATTTTGTTAAGTAATGTTTAGTAGGTAGTTGTTTTTTATTTATTTGTTAGTAATTAATATATTTTCAAATTATAGTTAATACGCTTATTTAGCAATGTTGTTTATTTTATGTAATTAGTGTTAGTTAAAAGTTAACTAGTATAAATTAAAGTTAGTAGTAAAGATAAACTAATTAGTTTATTTTAGTGTTAATAATTGTATTGTTTTAAATTATAAGTTAGGTGTTAGTTTAGAGTTAGGATTCATTTTAAAATTAAAGCTAGATTATAAATAGTGTTAGATAGTAAAGTTAGAAGTTAGTTGTTAAAAGATTAATGTTAGTTAGCTCAGATTTATTTTGTTGATGTAGTTAGAGTTAGTGGTTAGATGTTAGAAGATTAGTTAGTATTTTCATTTGTTTAAATATTTAGTTATAATAAAATTATGTGTAGTATATGTCATATTTTAAATTACTAATTGTTAATTTGAATGTCGTATTAATTAAAGTTAGTAGTAGAGTTTAGTTAGTTAGTTATTTTAATGATAGTGATCATATTGTTTTTTTAAAATTGAAAGTTGGTATTATTTTTATTGTTAAACAAAATTGTTATTAGAATAAAGTTTAAATCGAGTATATTTATTTGTATGTTAGATGTGACATTTTAGTAGCCCTATGATTTTAATATTTCAAAATAAT
This sequence comes from Cupressus sempervirens, assembly GCA_028749045.1. Taxonomy (NCBI): domain Eukaryota; kingdom Viridiplantae; phylum Streptophyta; class Pinopsida; order Cupressales; family Cupressaceae; genus Cupressus; species Cupressus sempervirens. The sequence goes on along the minus strand of CM053788.1, from coordinate 281,941,544 downwards.
TTGATCTATATTCATTTAAATTGTTATTCAAATAATTTAAATATATTGTTCATTAATATTTAATAATGAAATAAAAAAAATGTCAAAATCGATTTGATAACGAAATGTTCAAATTTAATGACCTGTTCATACTCATTGGTTATAAACTTAAATGGAGATGTCAGGACACTGTTAGGGGAACCATGTTGTTGTCTTGCAATGTACTTATGTCTTAACTGAATCAAACATATCAAATTTAGTATTGTGATTAACCTTATAAAAAAAAATTACATGTGTTTTTGCCCTCTGTATTTTGGGCATGACACTTGAAGAGTAGGAAGCAATGCATAAATCCACATGGAAGTGATCTAAAGTAGTGAAGGGAAGAATGGTGGCATCAATACTAGCACTAAACTAAAACTAGGTAGGGGAAATCAGAAATCTATCAAGGCGCTCAGTGGTCATTATGAAGTCTTTACGTCATTTCATCCAAGTGTAAGTTCCATTACTTGTATAGAAGTTTACGAGGCCAGAGGAAACAAAAAAATCTCTAAAATCACATATTGGTTGGCTATAAAGTCTCAAGCTCCCACTTTTCTCTAATAAATATGTGATAGCATTGAAGTCACAGCTAAGAACAACAAAATTAGAGATGGGTCGAATCAACTCCAAAATAGATGATCCTCTTATTCTGGTTTGTTAAGCTTCTTGAGTAGGGTCAAGGAGTTCTTCATATTAGGAAGGACCCTAAGGGCACTAACCACTCCATGGTTGCATGATGTAAGTGTGTGGGCCACACTCTTGTCTCATTTAGAAAATGGATAGATGTGTGAGGCTCTTGAGATAGGGATTTGCAGATGGACAATTGTTCAAGGCATTTTTATCATATTTTATGAGGCACTTTATTTTTCTCTGCTTATTATGATGGTGTACTTTATGGATGTACTTTACATGTACCATGAATCACAAAGGATGTTTGACGTGTAGGTCAGCATCATTTTTATAATCTTATGATATGACATTGAAATATTGAAATTTAAATATATTTTCAATTTTTGTCTTTTCTATTTAATTGATGGATGGTTGAATAATCAACTGTGGATTTTTTTATTTTTTTATATGTGTAGTTTTCCACATTTTATGTTCCTTGATGGTGTGGCAAGCCTAGTTGGATTAGAGACCTTGCTTATGGTATCAGATTCGAGTTAAACTCTAGGGCCTTTCTCTCTAATTTGCTAAATTGTGCAATTATGAGGTGCAAGAGTTTTATCTATCGTCCTCAATACTAGAAACAACAATCAGGCTAGATCAATTAATTATCAAAAGAATTATGGGTCTAACAAGAGGTCGGACAAGATTTTAGCCCTCCTGAGTTTTGAGGGATCCCTATTGTAATAGTAGGATCAATGTATGGATAATTTGGAGAATGGCACAAGGGGTGGACAAGATGAGGAGGAAGTGAGAAAGAGAGAGGAGGATCAATGTATAAAGGTCTTGCATAGGGTTAAGGAAGAGAAGAAGAGGAGGAAAGAGAATCAGTTATTGGAGGAACAGAGGAAGCTTAAGGAAGATAGGAGGAATGAGGAATAACATAAGATGTAATTTGATCATAGAGTTGAAGATATTATTAATAATAGGATTCTGATTGTAGTAGATCTTAGTAAAGACCTTGGGAAGGTGAGTCCCCCTATCTTTAATGGTAAGATTTCAAGAGAGGATGTTAAGGTTTGGATAGTTACAATAGAAAAATACTTCCATGTCCAAAATTTCATAGGGAAGTATAAGGTAGTGAGGGCCACCTTTCAATTTGTTGTAGAAGCAACCACTTGGTAGGAAAATGTGATGGCTAAATAGAATTTGTAGTATGGTGAGATATCTTGGGAGGATTTCCTATAACTCTGTAGTAAGAGGTGGTTACCTTAGTTGTTCTATGGTAAGAAGGTAGCTAAGTTTAATAACTTGATTCAAGGAATTATGTCAGTTGGTATCATGAGTGATTTTCCTATTTGGTTAAATATGTGCATAATACCAATAGAATGACTTATTCAAGACCCATAAGTTTGTTATGAGATTATGTCCATAGATCTATAGTGAGGTAGAGATGCACAAGTTAGAAACAATGGATTATGCACTTAGGAAGGCTCTCAAGTATGAACATAGGCTAAAGTATGAAGCCCCAGTGAAGTCAAATAACAATCATGGTTTCAAGAGGAAGGATCAAGATGATAAATAGAAATGTGATAGTAGCAAACAAGCTCAAAATATTAAAGGGAAAGGATAAGAAAATTATGATAACAAAAAAATGGAAATAACAAGAACAACAATAATAGGAATGACAATAATTGAAATGACAACATAAATGGAAATGGAAGAAATGAGGGTAGGAAAGGGCCACAACAAGGATATTATATTTTTAGTGGTGAACACTTTACTATCAAGTACCCTTAGCTTTCTGATATGAGATATTTTTAGAGTCAACATCACGTTCATGCCATTATTGATCATAGACAAGATGACTTTCAGTCTACACTTATCCATATTATAATTAAACTCTTTGGTCATACTACTTCTATTTTGATTGATACTAGTTCTATAGAATGTTTTCTAGATGCTAGAGTGGTAGCTAGGATGTCCTTCATATATAGTTATATGGTTAAACCCTAGATAGTAAAGTATGGTAATAAGGATGGTAATAAGGTAGAACATTAGGTAGAGAAATGTATTTTTTGTAGTAAGCTAGAATATCCTAGATTTCTCATAGAGGTGTGTCTTTATGTGGCTCCTTTAGATTTGTATGATGTCATTTTAAGCATTAATTGGCTAACCAAATACAAGACCATTGTTAATTTCAAGGACAAAGTGATTGAATGCCTTGATGATTCAGGACAACCTGTAGTGTTAAGTGGTGTTAAGTGCCTAATCAAGCTTAGACAATTTTTTTCCATGCAATTGAAAAAGGAAAAGAGGAAGGGGTTTTTGATTTATGTTGCTCATGTTAAGGATTTGGATGAAACTTCTCATTTAAAGGATTATTTCATCTTAGAGTAATTTGAAGATGTTTTTTTCTAGATGAGCTACTGGAGTTGCCTCCTAAGAGAGAGTTTTATTTCTCTATCAATCTTATGCCTACAACTAAACCTTAGTTAAAGTTTCCTTATTGTATGACCACCATTGAGATGTATGAGCTTGAGCCAAAGTTGTAAGAGATTTTGGACAAAGATTTCATTAGCCCTAGTGTCTCATCTTAGGGAGCTTTAATGATCTTTGTAAAGAAGGAGAATGGTACCTTGTGGTTGTGTATTGATTCCTAAATGTTGAACAAGGTAAACATAAAGAATAGAAACCCTCTCCCATGGATTGATGAATTATTTAATCAAGTAAAGGGATCAAATATGCTTTTAAAGATTGTTTTGAGATTTGAATATTACTAGCTTCAAATTAAGGAGGACATATAAAAAATTACATTCTAGAATAAGTATAGACATTATGAGATTTTTTTCCTACTATTTGGATTGACTAATGCTCCTACAACTTTCATGAACCTAATGAATAGTGTCTTCAAGCATTGTCTTGATAAGTTTGTAGAAATTGTTATTGATGATATTATGATATATTCTAAGAATATGGAGGAGCATGAAGAACACTGGTGCATATTCTTCAAACATCTTAGAGAGAAGACATTGTATGGTAAGCTATTGAAGTGTTCCTTTTATTAGAAAGAGATATATTATTTGGGTTACATTATATCCACTAATGGTATTGTAGTAGACCCTACTAAGATAAAGGCCATTTTTTATTGGCCAGCTCCTCAAAATGTGAATGAAGTCATAATTTTTGTGAGACCTATTGGTTATTACTATTGAAAATAATTGATCAACTTTATATTCTCTTTGATGTTTCACAAAATGTATTATCTTTACCAATCAATGTCTCTCAAGATCACTTGGAAAATGAAGACAATTTCCATTATCTACTGAGCATTCTAGAGTTAACCAAGTTTAGAAGATATTGTCTACGAAGTTCACTCGGTCACCAAAGAGAAGTTTGTAGAAGTTCAGTGTTAACCAAGCTCACTTTGTTAAAAAAGGAAATTTGGCATGGAACAAATGTTAACTGAGCTCACTCCATCACCAAAGGAAGTCTATGAAGTTCTAGTGTTGACCAAGTTCACTTGGTTAACATAGGAAAATCATTTCAAAGTTATTGCCTACTAAGTTGGGTTAATAAAGGATTTTCTTAAATTAGAATATTTAGTTTAATGAATTTATTTGTTAAGTCTAGCAGACTTAAGGGATGAACATTAAATATTTTTAAGTGTATCCAAGCCGACTTGATAAGGGAAAAGGCATAAGTATATGGTCAAGTTGTGGTATTGAATATGAGAAGCATGGGATTGAAAAGATAAACCAAGTGAATTGGAAGGATAGTAGAGTACCCTAACTTGATCAAGTTGCAAAATTTTATTTGATCAAGAAGGATCAAATATTCAAGCTAGAATAGAGATCTGAAATCAACAATATAGTTGCATTAGCAATCAATTCATATCATTGTTACTCTCTAATAATTGTAGTAGTGTATCAAATCTCTTAATAGAGTTAGATTAATAGCTATTTTTTAAATCCTCTGACAAGGTGACATTTCTAGATTGAAGTATCTAAAGACCTCTAACAAGGCCACTCCTAACAAGGTGATTAAATCCTTTAATAGGGTCACACCTAACAGTGTGTTTTGTAACCTTTAATAGGATTGGCTCCTAATAGGGCTCACTTTAGAAGAGTGAAAAATAGTAATTGGTTGCAATTGGTGTTTTTTCTCAAATAGGGTTTTCACATTAAATTCTAGTGTCACTTGTGTTCATGCTATTTCTTTCATGTGTATGTAAATAAGTTAATTAATATTAATCACACTTAATATCTTAAGATCTACATGTTTAGTATTTACCAAATTATAGTTGATATTTCAGTATGTGTCGAGTGATAGTAAATTATTAGTGTTGATTGAGTGCCTCTGTATTAACTAAATTTCAATAGAAGTTACATTTTGATTTTTATCGACATCTAAGGGATCTAGGATTTTTTTTTTGGTAACTAATTCAACCCTCCCCTCTTAGTTACTCTTCTTATATTTCCAACAATTGGTATCAGACCTTTTGGTGCTTGTAGAGAAGGTTTCAAGGACATAAGCTAAAGGTCAAGATGTCTTATAGAAGGGAGATCCCTAAGCTAAATAGAGATAACTTCAAGGCATGGTAGCAACTGGTGAGATTACATTTGGAAACTATTGGAAACTTAGGCATAAAGTACCTAGATGCCAATTATGTGGCACCTAGTGGAACTTTGATTGTTGAAACAATCACAAAAAAGAAGAATCATAATATCATGATGATTGATGATTGATATTGCTTCAACTCTTAGCTATGTTAAATTTGATAAAGTCAAAGACTGTGATACTGCTCATGAGATGTGGATCAAGATAAAGGACATCTATGGAGGAGATGATAATGTAAGAAGAGAAAAGGTAGAAAGTCTCAAAGGACAATTTGATCAAATGAGGATGAGAGAAGATGATAATATTAAAAAATACAGTGAAAGAATAAAAGCCAGTGTGTGCAATCAAAGCCTCAAGAGGAAAGATTGAAGATGAGATAGTGGTAAGAAAGTTTCTCATAACACTTCTTCATATATATGCAATTAGAGTTTTAGAAATTCAAGAGATGAGATGCAATCCCAAGAATGATATAACATTAGATGCATTAGTGGGAAGATTGACAACATTTGAGCTAGATAAATATGACAATTATGTTCCTAACACTAGCAACCTTAAGTTTGCATTTCAAGCCAAGATATCACTCAAGAAGAAAATTGCAAAATATAAAAGGCAATCTAATGAAGATCTTGAAGTCATTGAAGCATTACTTGCAAGAATATTTCCCAAGGGCAAAGGGAAGTACAAAGGAAAAATCCTTTGATCTACTTTTCTTATGAAGAGTTTGGTTACATTGCTACAAGGTGTCTAAACAGAGAAGGCAAAGAAGAAAAGAAAAATGACAAGTACAAGAGCAAGAAGGACTTCAAAAGCTACAAGGATTACAAGGACAAAGGTAAGAAATCTTGTTACATTGCTAAAGATTTTGGAAGTAGTGAAGAAGAAGATGAAATGGTCTACATTGTTGTTAAGGATTCATCGGATGATGAGAATAATAAAATGGAACTTATCTCACATATTAGTAAGAATGATACATGGATTATTAATAGTAATTGTTCTCACCATATGACTGGCAATAAATCTAATTTGAGTACTTGGTACACTATGATGGTAGAAGTGTTAGATTTGGCAATGATGAACCATGTTACGTGAAAGGTAAAGGTTGTATTGCACTAACCAATTATCTTAGATGTAATCATGCTTATTGGGTTGAAGGATCGAAGCATAATCTACTTAGTCTGGCTCAATTGAATAACATTGGATTCAAGGTAGAATTCATGAACGGAAAGGCCAATCTGTTGGATGGAAAAGGTAATCTGGTGGGGACTGGCATGCAAACAAAAGGTAACATATTCTACCCAGATCTTAATGAAAGTTCATGTTTCATTGCTCAATTAGAAAAAAGTTGGTTATTGCATAAGTGGTTATGTCATGTGAATTTTGACAAGCCAATAAACATAAGCAAGAACAAAGGGTTAGAGGCATTTCAATCCTGAAGAAACCTGACATGGGCATGTGCAAGAATTGTCAAATTGGTAATATGGGCAAGACAAGTTTTAAATGAAAAAATTATCATTATGAAGAAGTGTTGGAGCTGGTCCATATAGACCTTTGTGGACCCATTGGTATAGAAAGATACACAAGAGATAAGTAATTTGTTTTATTTGTTGATAATTATTCTAGAATGATGATTGTTATGTATTTAAAGGACAAATTAGAAGTTTTTCAAAAGTTCAAATGGTATTTGGCTAGAGCGGAGAAAGAAACAAGAAAGAAATTGAAATTTTTGACATTAGATAGAGGAGGAGAATTCATTTTTAATATTGAATTCAATGAATTCTATAATGAGAGGGGAATCAAATGATAAGTGTTCACACATGGAACACCTCAACAGAATGGAATTTTTTTAAAATGGATTAGACCAATCATGGATTGTGAAAGGATCCTTATGATAGAAAAGAATGTTTCTATCAAATACTAGAAATAAGCAATTAGCACTACAATTCATACCTTAAACTGAGTTCAGTTGATGAAGGTTTCAAATCAAATACCTTTTGAATTATGGTATGGCTATGAATCCAATGTATATTACTTCAAAGCATTTGGTAGTAAATATTGTATTCTAAAAGAGTCTAGAAAAGGAAAATTTGATGTCAAAAGTGATGAAGGAATATTTCTGGGATATTTAAATAAAAGAAAAGCTTACAAATGTTTGAATCCATCTACTCATAAAGTAATAGAAAGTGCACATGTGAAGATTGATGAGTTTGCAGAAAAGAGAGAAGAACAAACTAGCCAAGAACCTAAAGACTATACAAACTTTGTTTACTATGAGCCTGATACTATTCCTAATGTTCAACCAAATGGGAATCAACAACCTTCACCACCTGAGTCCCCAAAATCTCTAGTTCAACCCGAGTTATAGCAAGTGAAACCTAAATCACCAGAAGGACCTAAGTTTCAATAAGAGGAAATTGAGTCATAGTCTAATGGACCTAAGTCACAAACAATAGGGCCCAAGCATCAAACAAAAGATCATGATTTCATAAAGAAGGTTCCCTGACTTGTTGGATATGTCATAATACCATGTACTTGAGAAAATCAATAGAGATCAATCAATTGGTACAATGACAAGGAACAAGTTAAAAGGTACATGTTTACTTGCTAAATTTGAACCTAGATCTATACAAGATGCATTAGAGAATGGAAGCTGAATTGAAGCTATGGATGAAGAAATTGATCATACTAAAAGGAATAAGAGTTGGACTCTTGTTCCTAGACCCAAGGATAAAAATGTAATTGGCACAAAATGGGTATTCAAAAATAAGTTGAAAGAGAATGCAAAAGTTTCAAGAAATAAGGCAAGGCTAGTTTGCAAGGGTTATGCTCAAGAGGAAGGTATCAACTATGGAGAAAAAATTTCTCCTATTGCTAGACTTGAAGGTGTTAGAACACTCCTTGCATATACAGTACACAAAGGATTCAAAGTGTATCAGATGGATGTGAAATCAATATTCTTGAATGGAATCTTAGAAGAGGAAGTCTACATAGAGAAACCTGAAGGTTTCATTGATCCTAGTGAAAGGGACATGGTTTGTAGACTACATAAATATTTGTATGGTCTCAAAAAAGTCCTCAGAGAATGGTATGAGAGATTACACAGTTATCTCATAAAGATTGGTTTTCAAAGAAATAATGACACCAATAGCCTATGCATCAAAGAAGGACCAAATAAGAAGATTGTGTTGGCAGAAATATGTTTGGATGATACATTGTTTATTGGAAATGATGATCTATGTAAATCTTTTTCTGAGAAAATGAGTAAGGAATTTGGATGTCAATGTTTGGAGAGATTGAATTCTTTGTTGGCTTGTAGATTCAACAGAAGAAGGATGGTATCTATATTACTCAATCAATGTACATCAAAGACATACTAAAGAAGTTTGGAATGGAGGATTCTAGACTAGTTGGAATACCTATGTCTATTGGACATAAGCTTTCAAAAGATGAGGATTCAAAAGAAGTAGATAAGACTACATACAGATAAATGATTGGAAAACTTCAGTATATGGTGCATACAAGACCTGATATGGAATTAGCAGTTGGAGTGGTGGAAAGATTCTCTACTAATCCAAAAGAAAATCATATGATGGTAATCAAAATAATCATGAGGTATCTGAAGGGTACTGAATATTATGGCTTGAGGTATAAGAAAGGAGGCAATTTTGAGTTGAAAGCATTCACCAATGCTAATTGGGTAGGATACATTGATGATAGGAAGAGCACTAGTGGTGGAGCATTCTTTCTTGGAAAGAGGCTAGTATCTTAGACATGCAAGAAGAAAAATTGTATCTCTTAGTCAATAGCAAAAGTAGAATATGTTGTTACAGTAGTCAATTGTTTAAATATTGTTTGGTTCAAATATTTTTTTATAAGTATGAAGGAAGAGATCAAAGATCTAATTGTTGGTTTCTTTGATAGCACTAGTGTAGTTAACACTTCCAAGAATCCTATGATGGAAATCAAAACCAAGCATAATGCAATCAAGTATCATTTCTTAAGAGAATTGGTGCAAGATAAGGAAGTAAGATTGGAATATGTGAATACAAAAGAAAAAATTCTAGACATATTCACTAAACCATTACCTAAGGATTCATTTTTTTATCTAAGAGGTAAGCTAGGGGTCATTCCCCTATCTAAAGCTCACTAATCAGATTCTAGCAATGCATCAACCAAGCATGTTGAAGATCAGACAAGTTGATGTAGTATTGTAAATGGTAGCTTGCATATGAATCAGTACATTAGGTACATGGAAGTTAACTTAATGTTATTTTTGGCATAAGATGTCAAAGAGGGAGAGTTATGTCATACATCAAAGAAATTTTATGTCTGATAGAGAGATTTTTTTGTCATAATTTATATATGTCAGAGATGTCAAAGAGGGATAATGAACTTGAGTTGATATCAAAGAGGGAGAGTTTGATATTTTAGTCACTGTAATCAGATTAATCAGAAAATATTCTAGAGGGAGAGATTGATCTGATAGGAAGTTCACACTGATAGAGGGAGTTATCATGAATGAGAATTAGAATGAAACTAAGGATATTATCCTTACTTTTATTTTTCTCTAAAAAATTCATCATATTATGACATGTTGTGTTGTCATCAATTCCAAAGAGGAAGATTTTTGAAAATAATTGATCAATTATATATTATCTTTGATGTTAAAAAAATGTCATATCTTTACCAATTAGTATTTGTCAAGCTCACTTAGGCATTGAAGATAGTTTCTAGTGTCTCTTGAGCATTCTAGAGTTAACTAAGTTTAGAAGACAGTGTCTACTGAGTTCACTCGGGCACCAAAGAGAATTTTATAGAAGTTTAGTGTTAAGCAAGATCACTCGGTTATGAAGGAAAGTTGGCATGGAAGCAGTATTAACTGAGCTCACTTGGTTACCAAAGGAATTCTATGAAGCTACAATATTAACTAGGTTCACTTGGTTAACATGGGAAAATCATTTTAGAGTTAGTGTATACCAAGTTGGGTTGGCTAACAAAGGATTTTCTTAAATCAGAATATTTAGTTTAAAGAATTTATTTGTTAAGTATAGTCAACTTAAGGGATGAACATTAAATATTAGTAAGTGTATTCAATCCAACTTAACAAGGGAAAAGATATAAGTATAAGGTCAAGTTGTGGGATTGAATATGAGAAGCATGGGATTGAAAAGATAAACCAAGGAAGCGAATTGGAAGGATAGTAGAGTATCCTGAGTTGACCGAGCTACAAAGTTTTATCTAATCAAGGAGGATCAAGTTTTTTCTTAAATCAGCAATATATTTGCATTAGCAATTAGGTCATATCATTATTACTCTCTAATAATTGTAGTAGTGTATCAAATCTCTTAATAGAGTTATCTTAACAACTATTTTCCAAATTCTCTAGCAAGGTGGCATTTCTAGATTGAAGTGTCTAAAGACCTCTAATAAGGCCACTCCTAATAGGGTGATTAAATCCTTTAACAAGATCACACCTAACACTATGTTTTGTAACCTTTGACATGGTTGGCTCCTAACAAGGCTTACTTCAGAAAAGTGAAAAACAATAACTAGTTGCAATTGGTGATTTTTCCCAAATTGGGTTTCCACGTTAAATTATGGTGTCACTTGTGTTCATGCTATTTCTTTTATGTGTATAAAATAAATTAATTAAGGTTAATCACACTTAGTATCTTAAGGTTTACATGTTCAAAATTTATTAAGTTACAGTTGATATTTTAGTACTTATTGAGTGACAGTAAATTATTAGTGTTAACCAAGTGCCTTTGTGTTAACCGAGTTTCAGTAGTTTCAGCAAAAATTACATTTTGATATTGACATATAATAGACCTAGGATTTTTTTTCTAGTAACTGATTCACCCCTCCTCTCTTAGTTACTCCTCTTATATTTCCAACAATTATAGGAAATTTATGGAGGTGTTTTCCAAGATTGCATCTCCTATTACATCCCTTTAGCAAAAGGGAAAGAGATTCAAGTGGATAGATGAATACAAAAAATATTTACAATAGTTGAAATAGAGGCTCACTTCTACTCCTATTTTGATCATAATTGATTCAAATAGGAATTGTATAGTGATTATAGATGCTTCAGTGATGGACTCATTGGTGTATTGATGCAAGATGATAGATTTATTTTGTATAAATCTAGGAAGTTGAACAAACATAAAGTGATTTATGCACCACATGATTTGGAATTGGTTGTGATTGTTCATTCCTTGCAGATGTGGAGGCATTACATGTTAGGTAATCATTTTGAGCTTAAGACCAATCGCATGGGATTGAGATACATATTAACTTAGCCCAACCTCAATGCCAGGTTGAGGAGGTAGTTAGAGTTCCTCAACATGTATGATATTGGCATTGAGTACATTAAAGGGAAAGAGAATAGAGCATCAAATGCTCTTAATTAGAGGAAGCACAGTATTACTATCTCTACTTCTAGGATCCACATGAGGGAGTATATTTTTTAATATCTTCTTGGTGATACCCTTTATGAATGGGTGAAATCTTCATTACAAATTAATCCATCTAATCCCCATTTTGAAAAATATAATTTTGATGAATATGCTTTATTTAAATATCAGAATAGGATCCTCAATTATAAAGAGTTGAGGAATATTTCATGGGGCTGCCACCCAATGTGTCCCCCTTAACTTTCTCAAGATTCTAGTTCCCCAACCTCCTACCCCTACCCATACTGGAAGGTCAGCCCTCTCGTGTAGAGATGGGAGAAGTCAGTTTCTATCGATAACTGTGAATGGAACCTAGATCTATTCTTAGATTTTTTCTAATAACATAATGATACATGACACATTTAAATCATATATAACATAACATTGCCGAAATACCTACATTATTAAATAGTTCCAATAATTCCATGTATTTTTTTTTTCTTGAGGAGATGCATCACAATCTATTTTCAAGGCATCTAGGGGTGAATAAGATGATTACTAATGTAAGG